>RQTK01000942.1:142683-158247 GCA_003991915.1 Elysia chlorotica
GAGAGAGAGAGAGAGAGAGAGAGAGAGAGAGAGAGAGAGAGAGAGAGAGAGAGAGAGAGAGAGAGAGAGAGAGAGAGAGAGAGAGAGACATTGAGTTGTGAGGCTGAACCATTAAAAGTGATTTCCCATTGGCGAGATTAGCTGTCACAGGTAGAAAACTAAGAGAAAAATCGGATTTCCTGAATGTTTTGTTCAACCAGAGAGTGAAATAATGAGATGTTTTTATCCGGGTTAGGATAATTAGGACAGTAACTTTCCTCTTCTTATTTTAGCAAAAATACTGTCTGAAATACTGTTTAGCGTTCCTATTTCAGTGAAGTATATAGTGAGTACACGTCAAGATTTCTCATCATAGAAATTATGCTGTGAGCTTTTTTGTCTAAATCTGAAGTATCTAGTCCAGGTTTCCAAAAACAACTGGCAGGGTCACCAAAATAAACAACTTTGCATTTAAAACCATAGTGAGCTATATCATTAAACACCAGGGGCTTGAATGTCAAACGAAAAACACCCAGTGAATATTGTTCTGTCCTAACTTTGATACCTATTCAAAATAAATAGATCATTATTACCCTTGTATACTAAAATCTGTTCACTTCTCTTAATTCGATGCCTGTTTAGGATAGGCTCGCATAGCGTCCGTAAATAACAGCAACAACAACAACAACAACAACAACAACAACAGCAATAACAAAACAATAGAGTGAGCACACATTAGGATACATCCCCATACCCATACTCATAGCAATAGCACTGTGAGACCTCGTAAAAATTCTCACTTAGTCGATAATGTCTGTTTGATTTCACGGCACGTTAGCACAGTTACGGCTTTATTGTGCCATTCTGTCCTAAGACATTTAATACATTATACTAGTTATGTAGCAACGATGACTCCTTTATCTCCCTGATTGGTAAAAGCATAACATTAATTTTTTGTGCACAAAAGGTTGGTTAAAAGTGAAGTGCAGCATTTTAAAAGATGCAAGTGTCGGACTATCACAGTTAAATTTTACCATACAGATCAATGTCAGTATTCGCTGAGGACTAACATGTTAAGTAAATAATGCTCTCTAGTGGTTTCGAAGCCAGGCGCATTTTTCTTTCCCGGTGAAAAAGGGAAGAGCCTATCCAAAAGTGTCTTACGGATAATAAACAGTTGCAGGTATGACACTATGGAGGCTCTTCACCTCTCAGTGAAAAGGCGTGGATTAGATGAGAATGTCCCAGTCTTGTCTATCATGGTTGACTGAGAGAACATATTTATTTAGAAAAAATACCGGTCGGTGAGCGAAGTCGTGCCGGAAAAAATAGCTATCTATGCAGAACTTAGGAGTTTGTTGAACAGTCCAAGTCACCGAAAGGATCGCAGTGAACTCGTTTTAGCGTAATAAAGGTAATACTGATCTATATAGTTCAGATGCCTACTCGGATATCAGGTTTTGTTCAGCCAACTCAGCCTACACTGCAAAAATGAGAGATGATCCAACTGTTCATACGATCTTAATGGTATAGTTCACTTGGACTCTAAATACAAAGTTTTGTCTACTTCGGTGCTTTGACTCTATTTTTGGAAGCATCGCTTAAAATCCAACAGGGAAAGTCTCAAGGTCTCAAGAATGTGGGCAGGTTCCAAGAATAACGTCTGACAGTTTTCCTAGCCAAAGCTTAGGAGACACAAGAAACATTTTTTATAGAGAGGCGTATATACAGTGAGCAATGTAGGCCGCACACATAACAAAAGCATCTTTTCGCACAATTAAGCACAGTTCTGAAAAAACGGAGAAAAATCATTCGTTTGTATATTGCCTTTTGCCGTACAAAACAAAAGCTTCGAGGCGCACACAATGCGCTTTGGTTTTTTAAAGGAACTTTCTATAAGCCGTGATATTATGTAGTCACCACTCACATTATTAAGCCAAAAACAGCAACAACGTATTAAACGCGTCTTCCTCTCATAACAGGTGTGGAGCAGTGAAAAGTGTGTAAACTTTAGTAAAAACTATGTCTCACGATTGGCCAACCGTCTTAATTTCAATAAGCACTATGAGCTTTTCTTGTAAATCGTCGCACTAAATCTATGAAGTCTGGTAGTATGTTGCTGTGAGTTAAACTTGGAATGCCTATCTTTTACGATAATTAGCGCTTACACGAATGATGCAAGTACGTATGGCAGAAGTCCATCAATATTGTTTTTACACCCATAGGGTCAGTCAAACATTTACTTGTCCGATTTCTTGCTCTGGGGAACATCGACATAATAAACGTTTCACCTTTATTCGTTTCATCAGACCAATGAAAACAAATCGAAATATTATCCAACAATAATAAATATTTAAAGTACAACAAACCATTGTATACAATATTACATTCATTAAATTTCTTAATGAGCTCTTCTAAGATAAGATACGATAAGATAAGATAAGATAAGATAGTCCTATATCATCCCATAGAGCAATTTGCCCTGGTTGTACATACATGGGGATATAGGAATCTTTTTGGATGGTAGTTTCTTGTTTGATGTTTGGAAGGTTGGGGTATGAAGTGTTGTGGCACTTTCACAGTAGTGTTTTCCCCAGTCACGATTTTGTGCAAATGAGTGAGTCTGGTGCATTTTCGTCGTTGCCCAAGTGGTTTCCAACCCAGGAGGCACATGGTGTTCGTCATGGAACCGGGCTCTCTTGATCTACAGCTTATGACAAACCGTGCAGCTTTATTTTGGACCTTCGCTAAACAGTCTTTATGTTTTTTAACGTGGAGGTCCCATGCAGCGCAGGCATATTCTAAGATGGGTCTAACCATTGTGTCATAAGTTTGGGCCTTCACACTTTGTGGACATTGGTGGAGATTTCGTGACAAGAACCTAAGGGTTCGAGTGGCCTTTGTAACGACATGGTGAACATGCCTATCCCACTTTAGGTCTTGTTGAATGTGGACGCCGAGGTATTGGATGCTATCCACATATTCCAGGTGATGATCATGCATCGTGTATTCAAATTGTGTTTTATTTTTCTTTCTTTGGAGTGTCATTACCTGGCATTTTGACCAGTGGAAGGACATCTGCCATTTATGTCTACACATATACATTTTCGTTCAATTTAACAACACTAATAAATAAGTGAGAAGGAATAAAATATATATACACACGTTACATGGTTTTAATTGCATACTCTCAGACACATTCAATTATTATTCAGAAGAACATACCTTAATACGCATCTACAAACATGCACATGCCCCTAGAAACATAAGTCTGTATTGTAAAGCGATTTTACAAAAATCTGATTGAGGCTGGTACAAACGAGTTTCTGTATCTGTCTGTTCTGACCCTTTTTTACATTAATCTTTTACTTCTTTTTGTTTTTATTTCTTATTCACTGTGTTGAGGGTGCTGTAAGTCTGATGTTATACATTTTATTTTATTTATTACGTGTAAGACAAAAAAGGGGTTAGTTCACAGCCAATAATCTGGGAAGCTTTCTTTTTTTATTCTGTATACTCTATGAGAGTGGGTTTTCGATAGGTTTCCTCCGGAATATGTAATTCTAAAAGATATCAAACTTTGAATACATGATATGTAGAAAACTTCATTATGTTGTAGTCGGCATTGAACAACTTTAATTTCCATTGACATTAGAGCCTTTGATTAGCTTTCAATATGGGTGTTCCATGAACATTTACAATCAATGGTGAGGCCACGATATTTGTAAGTATCAACAACTTAATAAAATAATAATTTTATTGAATTTATATAGCGCACTTCCATGAACAATCATGACCAATGCGCTTAACAATTTCCATTATCACATGTACAAAAGAAGAATAATCATATAATGTTGACACAATACAATATTACATTCAAAAGCCACAAGGAATCATTATAGGTATTTACAACTTTCACCGGTTCAATTTCAATCGTCAAAAAGGTAGAACTTAAGCATGCGTTTGAAAATTTCCAAGGAAGGTGCTTCCCTAATGTTTTTGGGAAGGTTGTTCCATACTTTGGGACCGAGATGGTAAAAGAATCGCTGACCTGTTGATTTATAATTTCTATTTGGTACAACAAGGATGGTTTTATCAGCTGAAGATCTAAGCTGCCTAGCAGGTACATACATCTTTAGACAGTCAGAGATATATGTAGGTGCCATCTGATTGAGGCATTTATAGCAAATTATGCACAACTTGTACATTATCCTTTTTTTAAACGGCAGCCAATGTAAATGGTGAAGAATAGGACTAATGTGCTCACGTTTTTTCATTCTCACAATAAGCCTTGCTGCGCTATTTTGAACCATTTGCAATCGATTAATAGTGTCGTTCGGGAGAGAAGCCAGTAAAACGTTACAGTGGTCAAGCTTGGACAAAATCAAAGATGAAACAAAGGTCTTGGTCACATTCTCATTGAAACAGGTTCGTACGTTTGCAATTTTCCTAATTTGAAAATATAACTTTTTACATAGGTCAGTAACATACAACTTTAACTTGTACACCTTTTATGAAAAATAGCAAACAGATGCCTCAGAAACACTTATTAAGAACAATTTAAACAATTCCTTGAAAACCAGAACAAATCCAATGTATTCTAAAGACAACACACATTATCTTCTAAGGAGACAGCAAACCGCAATTATTTTTACTTAGAACAGGACGTTTTTAAATGTTTGTATTTATATATTGACGGAAAAGGAGCATCAAGTCAACAGACGGACTTATAGATCTAATTCCATATCAACGTGGAGAAAAGAAAACGTGAAGCGTGTAGCGTGAAGTTCTATGGCCCATCAGCCTTACGCCGACCCAACCAGTAGTGATAAAACACGGCGCCTTGAGTGGGTAACGAACACACGACCTTCCAATGAGAAGCAGTGCCCTCTACTCTTCAAACCGCCAACCTCAGCTCTACGGAGCCACATTGCCAAAATGTAAGCGGTGAAAAAGACATATTTAAAAGATCAAAAGCTGAATGTTTAAATCTGAAAAAAAAAGTTTCTTTATTGGTTAAAAAGATATGAGTTATCTAAAAACCCTAAAAATCATGGGATTTCTTGAACACTGATCGCAAACTTCTATGACTACCTTAAAGTAAGCCAAAAACAGCAACAACGTATTAAACGCCTGTTCCTCTATTAATAAATTGTATTGATTGTACTCTTTGATGGCGTGATGGGTTGGCAGCTCTAACTCTTAGACCACCACGCTTATAACCTCGGCTAAGCATCAGCTCTTTCTGTTATATTAAAATTGTAAATAGTTATCCGAAGTGAAAACAAGAGCACAACACTTAAGAGTACACCGGTCCTACGTAATTGCTAACAACCCTAGCGATACGTGTGCAAAGGAAATAAAGTTAGTGAATAAAAAAAAAAAAAGATTAATCCACCATTAGGCAACTGAGGGACACGATTAAAATAACACAACTAAAGGTTATAAAAGTACATAATAAACGTTTCACCTTTATTCGTTTCATCAGACCAATGAAAACAAATCGAAATATTATCCAACAATAATAAATATTTAAAGTACAACAAACCATTGTATACAATATTACATTCATTAAATAAATATAAGATAAGATAAGATACGATAAGATAAGATAAGATAAGATAAGATAAGATAAGATAGTCCTATATCATCCAATAGAGCAATTTGCCCTGGTTGTACATACATGTTTCGTATTCGTATTCATTAAGATGCAAGAGGCATACATGCCCATGTCGCAAATGTTCAAACGATACAATCATATATGACAACAGTTTACTAACGCCTACACTATATGCTCATCATCTAGTGCCTTTCTGAACAGGTCTGTACTTTCAATGTCAATTATCTTGCTTTGGAGTTCGTTCCAGTTCGAGATAGTTCTTGGAAAGAAACTATTTTTGTGCGCATTTGTCTGGGATCGGGGATATAGGAATCTTTTTGGATGGTAGTTTCTTGTTTGATATTTGGAAGGTTGGGGTATGAAGTGTTGTGGCACTTTCACAGTAGTGTTTTTGCCAGTCACGATTTTGTGCAAATGAGTGAGTCTGGTGCATTTTCGTCGTTGCTCAAGTGGTTTCCAACCCAGGAGGTACATGGTGTTCGTCATGGAACCGGGCTCTCTTGATCTACAGCTTGTGACAAACCGTGCAGCTTTCTTTTGGACCTTCTCTAAATGATTACTTTCATACATTCCCAAAATCCTTGAAACCGACTTATGATCTTATACATGTACTTGAAATAAGCATGTGTTTAACCATTGCTTCATATGTTTGGGCCTTCACACTTTGTGGACATTGGTGGAGATTTCGTGACAAGAACCCAAGGGTTCGAATGGCCTTTGTAACGACATGGTGAACATGCCTATCCCACTTTAGGTCTTGTTGAATGTGGACGCCGAGGTATTGGATGCTATCCACATATTCTAGGGGATGATCAAGCATCGTGTATTCAAATTGTGTTTTATTTTTGTTTCTTTGGAGTGTCATTACCTGGCATTTTGACTGGTGGAAGGACATCTGCCATTTATGTCTACACATATACATTTTCGTTCAATTTAACAACATCAATAAATATGTGAGAAGGAATAAAAGATATATACACCGTTACATGGTTTTAATTGCATACTGTCAGACACATTCAATTATTATTTAGAAGAACATACCTTAATACGCAATTACAAACATGCACATGCCCCTAGAAACATAAGTCTGTATTGTAAAGCGATTTTACAAAAATCTGATTGAGGCTGGTACAAACGAGTTTTTGTATCTGTCTGTTCTGACCCTTTTTGATATTAATCTTTTACTTCTTTCTGAAGTTTTTATTTCTTATTCACTGTGTTGAGGGTGGTGTATGTCTGATTTTATTTATTACGTGTAAGACAAAAAAGGGGTTAGTTCACAGCCAATAATTTGGGAAGCTTTCTTTTTTATTCTGTATACTCTATGAGAGTGGGTTTTCGATAGGTTTCCTCCGGAATATGTAATTCCAAAAGACATCAAACTTTGAATACAGGATATGTAGAAAACTTCATTATGTTGTAGTCGGCATTGAACAACTTTAATTTCCATTGACATTAGAACCTTTGATTAGCTTTCAATATGGGTGTTCCATGAACGTTTACAATCAATGGTGAGGCCACGATATTTGTAAGTATCAACAACTTAATAAAATAATAATTATATATTGAATTTATATAGCGCACTTCCATGAACAATCATGTTCAATGCGCTTAACAATTTCCATTATCACATTTACAAATGAATAATAATCATATAATGTTGACAACCGGCGTCCCAAAACCCTATGGCACTATGCAGTTTCAGCAGCCTCATTCACAAGAAACAGATGCTATAATAAACGGTTAAATTTGACACCATTTGAAGTAGTCACCCACAAAAAGCCAAATCTTAAAGACATGCAACCTTTTGGCAAACCCTGTTACGGGTACGTACAAAAACCTAAAAAGCTTGAAGATAGGGCAGAAAAGGGCATATTCATCGGCATGGATAGGGACAGTCCTGCACACTTAGTCTATTTTCCTGAATCTGACAAGGTGAAAAAGATCAGAGTTGTGAAATTTTTCCAAGAAAATTCTGTTCAAATCCAAAATGAGCAAAATGAAACTGTTATTATTCATGATAGTGCCAGTGATGAGGAAGATTTCGTTTCTCCAAAAGAGAAACAAGGTGTCCCTCAAAGTCCAGAGACTGAAACTGGTGAAACAAACAAAAGGGTGAGAGCTAAGCCTAAATACCTTGAAGATTATGTGACAAATGTTGAATTGGATGAACGTGTAAATGTTGCTTTGCATTACTGTTACGGCATGAATGTACCTAAAACATTTGATGATGCCATGAATTGTGAAGATAGTGAAAAGTGGAAAAAGGCTATGGATGTAGAAATGTCGGCTCTCAGAGAGAATGATACATATGAATTGACAACTCTGCCGCCTGGCAAAGACATAGTTGGTGGTAAGTGGGTATTTGCCGTTAAAGATAACCAAAATGATGAGCCTATTTTCAAGGCCAGATTTGTTGCAAAGGGTTATTCCCAGACACAAGATATTGATTATGGGGAAACATTCTCTCCGACAGCCCACATGAGTTCACTAAGAGCACTGATGCAAATTTCTGTACAAAACAACATGATCATTAATCAGATGGATGTGAAATCAGCATATTTAAATGCACCTATTGATTATGAGATTTATGTGAAACAGCCTGAAGGCTATGAGGTCATGGGTGAGAATTGTGAAAAACTTGTTCTGAAGTTAAATAAATCACTCTACGGGCTCAAACAGAGCGGCCGAAATTGGAACCAGACTTTCCATAAATTTATGTCAGAACAAGGTTTTCAACAGTCTCAGAATGACACATGCGTCTACACTAAAAGCGAAGGTGACGATCTTATCATAATTCTTGTATGGGTTGATGATGTGATTATTGCATCAAACAACAAAACAGAAAAAAAAAACTAAAGATGGTTTAAAGTCCCAATTTCAAATGAAAGACCTTGGTGTGATTTCCCATTTTCTTGGCATAGAGTTTCATGTCCAGGATGGTTCAATTACTATGACACAAAGCAAGTACATAGCAAAAATTCTTGAGCATTTTGGAATGCAGGAATACTGCAAGAATGCAGGAATGCAAACCAAGAAAAACTCCTGCAGAAATCAATGTAAAGCCTAGTGTTAGTGAGAAACTAGATGATCATGATTCAAGCCTTTACAAGTCCATTGTAGTAGACTGATTTACCTATGATTTGCAATAGACCAGACCTTTCATTTATAGTGACAAAATTGTCTCAACACATGTCCAATCCTGAAACTGAACACATGACAATAGCAAAGCATGTCTTAAGGTACCTACAGGGTACAATAGTTGCAAATTTGACTTTCAGAAGCTCAGAGGAACCATTAAGTGTAACCGGATTTTGCGATTCTGACTGGGGAAGTTCAGATGACAGAAAAAGCATAACTGGGTATGGGTTTCAATTATCGAAGAACGGTCCTCTGATTTCCTGGAAATCGAAGAAGCAGCCTACAGTAGCACTATCCACATGCGAAGCAGAATATATGTCTCTGGTATCTGCTACACAAGAAGGGAAATATCTCACTTCTTTCCTCAATGAGATTATAGATGCAAATCTGACAAAGTTTGAGTTAAATTGTGACAACCAGGGAGCAATAGCTCTAGCAAAGAACCCTGTTCAGCATCAAAGATCCAAACACATTGATATAAAATACCATTTCATAAGACATGAAGTCCAGTCAAACAGGCTTGATATTAAGTATGTTCCTTCAGAACACAACCTTGCAGATATTTTCACAAAACCACTGTGTTCAATGAAGATCAACAAATTTGTCAACATGATAATGGGAAAATAAACAGGTTGTCAGACTTGCTGAAATAATGCATCATTGATGCCTAATGCATGAATCATTAAAATTTAAATGTTATGATTTTTTCTTCCCTCAAGCACTTTAGTGATTTTGAATTTTCCTACTTGGTGTTAACATTTTATAACATTATAACAATAGATAAAATTGACATGTCTTTAAACAAAGAGTTTAAGCTGTCATATGCCTGTACAAACTTGTAATAATTAATATTGTGGATTTCTTGTATGCATAAATATATATATATAGCTATTTTTTCTTTCTTAATTTCATGATCCCTGAATACAATTTAAATTTCAAGAAGATTAATTAAGATAAATTGTGAGTATTTTAAGGTGAAACATATTGGTGCATAGAACAAGAATAATATTTAAAACTTTCTCTTTAAAATTAACCATGTTTAAAGTTAACACATTTTTGACTTACTGTTGTATGGCTTATGTTATGTGTAAAGGGCAACAACCCCACTAATTAATCTTTTATTTTTTAATCATTGAGTTGTTTCTCTTTTTGACCATTTTCTTGACTCTGTTGCTATTATTATATTTTAAGCTTTTTATATATAAGTGTTATAGCTTACAATGCAGATATTAAGGGGGAGTGTTGAATAATAATATCCGCATTGCTAAAGTGCGAGTATTTTTATGTACGATTGTTTATTATTATTGTTATTTTCCACTTCCTGCTTCTTCCCTCTTCTCGATGTAAAACAAGAATAAAGAACACGCAGATTGAATCCCTCTGATGTCAAAGTTGTTTTATCATTAGTTTATAATCTTATTTAATCCTGCATTGGAGTCTAGATCTAGTCCACGATGACTACCTCAATATCAACATTATTATCCTGAGATAGATGGGGAGGGGACAATATCAACATTATTATCCTGAGATAGATGGGGAGGGGGTCAAAACTTAAGGTAGGATAGAATACATTTTGGCAGAATGACGCGAATACATTCGCTATAAAAGACATCTATGTGTAGCGCTCTTACTAAACGGGTCTAGAATGATAGTTTTGCCTTTCAGGTGTCTCCATTCAAAAAGACAGTCTTACCAAGGAAATTTATTAAAACGGGTACAGCATTTAAAGATCAAGAGACGTGTCATACCAAACTTAATGAGATGTTCATCCCAAGAATGCTCAAAGTCTCATGGATAACGAGGAAGACAAATGGAAGTGTCTTAAGAGAAGCAGACACCGAATTTAAATCTCCGAAAATAAAATCTGGACACAACGAGCAGAATTTGTTGGCCATGTCACGCACAGTGTACCGGTATAGTTTAGAACATGTTATTACAAACTGGTAAAATAAACGGAGAGAGAGAGATAGAGAGAGAGAGAGAGAGAGAGAGAGAGAGAGAGAGAGAGAGAGAGAGAGAGAGAGAGAGAGAGAGAGAGAGAGAGAGAGGGAGAGAGAGACACACACACAGAAAGACAGAGAGATATGGAGGGACATGGTAACCAACGCCAAAAGGCACTGCACTCCATGATGATGACAGCATTTAATATATAAGTTGTTGAAAACATATAAAAGTAAGCTTAACATGGGCCTTTTATGGTAATATGCTATGCCTTGTTCTCATTATAGAATATTTCTTGAACAACTTTAGTCTATAGGTAAACTTATTTTGTAGTAGCGCTACACAGTATAAATATTATACAAATACATCAAGCAATATTTTTTTTTCTTTCTTACCAGGTCGAAGTCTGCAGGCACCAAAAGGGGAGACAACCCACTCCACATCGCTGACTCCCCCATAGTCTGTGCGCTGGTTGCCTCCCCATCCCTGTGTGTAACCTTGATCTTGGCTGGACGGGTGACGCTCATAGGGACTCTCTGCAGGGTAGACCTGGGCTTGACCAAACATGGCGGCGCTTTCGCTGCACGGCTTGGAGCAGCGTTCCCATTGGACAGGCTTCGATTCTGAACAGAGGGATCGGTAGGTTAGGTTTTAGGTGGTTGTTAATGTTCTTATATAGAGAATCAGTAAGTTGGAATTTACGTGATTCTACAGAGGATATCAGTAAGTTGATATTCACGTGATTCTACAGAGGATATCAGTAAGTTGGAATTTACGTGAATCTACAGAGGATATCAGTAAGTTGGAATTTACGTGAATCTACAGAGGGATCGGTAGGTTGGAATTTACGTGATTCTACAGAGGGAATCGGTAGGTTGGAATTTACGTGATTCTACAGAGGGAATCAGTAGGTTGGAATTTACGTGATTCTACAGAGGGAATCGGTAGGTTGGAATTTACGTGATTCTACAGAGGGAATCGGTAGGTTGGAATTTACGTGATTCTACAGAGGGAATCAGTAGGTTGGAATTTACGTGATTCTACAGAGGGAATCGGTAGGTTGGAATTTACGTGATTCTACAGAGGGAATCGGTAGGTTGGAATTTACGTGATTCTACAGAGGGAATCAGCAGGTTGGAATTTACGTGATTCTACAAAGGGAATCGGTAGGTTGAAATTTACGTGATTCTTCATAGGAAATTGGTAGGTTGGAATGGAATTTAGGTGAATTGAAAGTTGGAAATCGGTAACAATGCTGGCGGGGAGTCAAGGCTTTATCGAGTGGAGCGCTTACGTGTGACAATGCAACGCTCTATTGAGTTATTGTGAGCACACTTGGGCATCCTTTGAAGCGTGACATAATTATAGATGATTATCATGATTATACATCTTTGAATTTAGATTATTTTTATCTACGCCAATGGGCTTAGTGCGCCAATAGCTCGGGTGGTTAGTGTTCTGGATTGATGTGCAAGGGCTTGCGGGTCGAACCTCAGCTGGCGCTTACATCTCCGAAGATGCTTCATGGAGAAATAGCAAGGCCTTAACGTATGTAAATATGTATATTCTTTAATATAGTGTTGGATCTAATGTACTATACACATCAAAGATGGAAAGGCTTGTAATAGACACTTGAATAACTTTGTAGGGTCGGTGTTTTTTTTGTTTTTAATGTTTACTCTTTTTGTTTTTGTTTGCAAAATATGTACTACTTTTATATTGTGAAAAAAAAACTCCAAAAAGCTAAAGGCATTATATGCATTTTTGTAGTTATTTTTTAACTCAAGCAGCCTGGGTGTACCAATAACACAAAAGGAGCCCAGTAGCTTGTAATTAAAAGTAAAATACGAAAAAAGGTATAATACTTGACCCATAGCAATGTCGAGGCGATATATTTTTTATCATCAGCACGTCTACTAGGCACTCATATGGACAAACCGAAAACTAGCGAACACAATAATAGTTCAGATATGGAGAACTACGTACGTTCAACATTGTTTACCTCATGTTGATCGCCACCTCGAGCTTTAATTATGATGATCAGCTTGTAAAGTGTATTCCATGGCTTGGGTTGGCGGAGGATAGAATTCTTCAAATCTTCATCTAAGGATATTTAATTAAGACAAGACAGGATAAGATAAGATAATACTTTATTAGCCCACTTGGAAAATTCCGCTTGGTTACAGAATGACACAGATACATTTAAAGCATACCCATAGACTATAAAAGTATACACAAAAGTGACAGAGTTCGCCATAGTCACCCAAACACCCTCCCCCCCCCACACACACACACACACATAAACACACACAGATACATTGAAATCAAATGGTTTTCATTGAGAAAGAAAAATTAAACGGCCTAGATCTACCATTGTTGTAATATCTCATTGTTGGTCCTCAAAAGCAGGAAGAGGTTTACATTATCGCGGTGAAATAACGCCTCAGTCTGACCGCAATTGAAGCGGATTAGATACAGCCAAAGCTTATCCCCTCGTGTTTATCATACTTTTCTCATGAACCAAATCCCCATGCTAAGATTAATAACATTGACTAATTCTCTTCGCAAATGGGAAGGGATTCATCAGGCCTACAACAGTTACTAATCATAATACGCGCCGTTTCCTTTAGTCTTATAGTTTTTGTACTACATTACGGACATCAATGTTCTAATAATCTTTGTTTTGTCACTGTGTCTCACAATGTCAATGATCTTTGTGGGCTGTACATCGGGCTTACGAAAATATTATTCATTTGTAACGACGTAGTTTTGAAACAACAACAACAACAACAACATCAACAACAACAACAACAACAACAACAAAAACAACAACAACAACAACAACAACAACAACAACAACAACAACAACAACAACAACAACAACAACAGCAACAGCAGCAACAACAGCAAAACAACAACAACAAAAACAACAACAGCAAAGACACAGACACCAACACCAACATTAACAAAAGAAATATAAAATAAATATCTATCATAGCTTTATGTGGTTGGAAACTTTCATAATATCAAATGTTTAATCTTTTAGGAGTTGAACAAAGGCGGTACTCAAACAAATTAGAATTTTTTTTTCTGAGAATGCTGTTTGTGTGGGCTAGCCTCAACAATAACGACAACAACAAAACCCACCATTACCCGTTGTAAACAAAATTTCTTTCACTTCCTTCAAGTTATTGACCTGACCTACTATTTTTGGAAGACCTACCTGACAATACATTAAATGTTAGGAGTCTACAGGTTCTTACCTTCCATAGACTCAATCTGGCATTTACATTAACTTCTAACGTTATTTTGATTTCCTTTCAAAATATTTAGGAAGACACTAAGCCACACTCTCTATCTCCCCACCCTCCCTATCTCTCTCTTTCGCTGTAAGTGACGCAATTGATTACAGACATAATTGACAAGATAAGGAACACAATTCGGTAAATAAGTAGCAAAGTAGGATAAATACGAAGGTATGAGTATGAATGGGCAAATTGTTTAGGTAAGGGACACAATTATCTACACACTGGTGTCTCTTTGTCTACCTAATAGTGTCTCTTTATCTACCCAATAGTGCCTACGTTATAGTGTCTCTTTATCTAAACAGTAGTGTCTCTTAATTCGCGCAATAGTGTCTGTTTATCTACACAATGGTATCTCTTTATCTACCCAAAGTGTCTTTTTGCCTTCTTTATAGCGTCTCTTTATCTACCCAATAGTGTTTCTTTATCTACACAATACTCTTTATCTACCCAATAGTGTTTCTTTATCTAAACAATGGTGTCTCCCCAATAGTGTTTTTTCCTACTTTATAGCGTCTTTTTATCTACACATATTCTTTTTTCCTACTTTATAGCGTCTTTTTATCCGCCCAATTGTGTCTCTTTATCTACACAATAGAGACTCTTCATCTACATATTTTGTCATTTACCTACCAAATGGATACATTAAACAAATTAGTCAGAGAAGTCATTGGTCTTACTCTTACCTCTATGTCTATTTCCTTTGTACCCATACCTGCCTATCGCCGTATAGGATCCCCCAGGGGAACCTAGGAGACGTTAAACCCTGAGAGAAGGAGATAATTCTCTCCCTCCCTCTACAGAGAAACCATGCCTGCTTTGGCCAGAAAATTCAGGATCGATGCAGATCCTTGGCTGACCATTCTTTGTGCGAGTCACGACAATCTGACTCACCCAGGAGGTAGGATCTGTAACAGGAGTTATGTCACCAATCTTGGTAAGTCGACCCAGCTCTTGTTTCAGTCTGTCTTTGACAGCAACATGATCTCAGCGATTAGACACATCACTGGCTTGACTTTAGGGTCTGCCTTCAGATGTTATACTCCTGGATGTGTGCCAAGTTCATCATTGAAGACAGAAAGTGACCAGAGAGAGGATAAGGAACGAACTTCCTCTGAACACATAGCAGAACTTGGCTGAACATCTTGCTCACAAACAATGAACTCCATATTAAACTTCTTGCCTGCCTAGCGTTTTTTAAAATTTCTCCTGTTTTGCCAACACAAGACAAGCCCTCACCATCGTAAATGGTGAGGGAGGTAGAGCTTAGTTTCAGTTTTCTGGCATACTTCTTAGCAAGAACATTTACTGAGTCTATAAGGAAAGGTACTGGTTTCCTCTTTACGATCATTTTACAGGAAACCAGCTTGTTCCGGCGTTCGCGGACAGTGTTGACCCAGGCAAGCTCGCACTCACTGTCTGACCACTACTACGTTGTACTACTACTAGACTACTACTACTACTACTACTACTACTACTACTACTACTACTACTACTACTACTACTACTACTACTACTACTACTACTACTACTACTACTACTACTACTACTACTACTACTACTACTACTACTACTACT
>RQTK01000942.1:159604-194376 GCA_003991915.1 Elysia chlorotica
TTATTATTATTATTATTATTATTAATATTATTATTATTGTTATTATAATTGCTATTTCTAATATAAATATTAGAAAAAGGTAAAGAGTTCCAAGCAGTGGGGCCAGTTTAAAAAAAAATCGATGTCCATACGATACAGGTTTGGTCCTAGGAGTGTGCGAAAGATCGTTTTCATATCGTAACTGACGTCCAGGATTGTATGGGGAGACAAGTTATTTTATATAGGAGGGTGAGTTAAGGCTTTGCGCTTTAAAACAAATAAGAGCAATTTTCTACTCAATTCTAACCAAAACGGGTAGCCAATGAAGGGTTCTGAGTATAATGAGTAGAAATGGTTTTGTGGAAGAAATCTAATCCTAATAAAAGTCTGGCTACTCTGTTTTGAGCTCTCTGTAATGTATGTATTCGACAACTAGGGAGACCAGCTAACAAAGATTAGTCTAGGTGTGATATCAGAAATGAGGGCACCACTGTTTTAAGTGACTCAGAGCCAAACTATGTCTTCATTTGATTGATCTTTTTAAGTTCGTAATTTAATATTTTAGTTATGTTGTTGGTGTGGTCATCCATAGTAAGAGAACTCTCGAGAATCACGCCTAGATTTTTTTTGAGAAACTTCAACCATTAATCACATAAGAGGCCATAACGGGTGAAACAAACATTCGTTTATTTATTATTGTTAAACCAAAGGCTTGACACCACAGATTTTGAAACCAAAGTGCAAGACTGAGTAGTATTACCAGGCCCTAACAATTTGGGCTGACTGCCGTGCTGCTTTAAAAGTCGGTGGCTGTCACAGTACCATATTGGTCATAAAAGAATATTTGATGCGTCGTTATGGCCCCCTATGTCATTAATGGTTGCATTAAAATTCAATAACTTGTTAAAGTAATTTAGTACAACTGGTCAATTCTAAATACAGAAGACGTGAAGTCGCTCTGCTTTGAAAAATGTAATAAAACAGCTAAAGCAAACTTTAAAATAACCTTTCAACAACAACAATAATACTTATTTTTGTTTTCATCGCAATTACACAATGCAACATGCAGATTGTTACTACTACATGGACTAGGTATTTGAACGAAGAAAGCGTAATCCTCGTGTTTAAAATCTGCCTTCCATGGTACCAAAGCATTTCCACTCCTCCATAGACATACATAATAATAATCTTCTCCTGGGCGTATGGGCGTCTACCCATTATATAAGTTCATATCAGTTCTTTATAAAAGATTAAAAATCCAATATGGCGCCGGCTCATGGCTTTGACCTGACAAGCGAGAAGTTCCAATTTTAGAAGAAAAAAAAAACACGTTTATGTTAGGTAGTGCTTCCGTAGGTACACTAAACTTAGCCTGTAGATTAAATCTACAGAAGGGTTTGACTATAAAAGGTGACAAGCTTGGGGCCTTTATCCGTTACCATTATTGCCGCTGGTGATCAGAATATTAAAGCAGACACATGTAATGGCGACCAGAATGGTTGAGAAGAAGCACAGCAGGAAAAAAAACAATGAGAAAAGATAATGGACTGAGCCACAAAATGGCTAAATTAAGGGAAAACAACGAAAGCAATGATGGATCGGGAAGTGAGGAGGGGCATGCAATTACCAACGTTACTATTTAAGCACGGCACTTAATGCTCTCCCTGCTGGTTGGGTCGGTGTCAGTTTAATGTGATCGGTTGAGACAGGCGTCATGATATCCTCGCCCTGTCTCGTGTGTGGCAGCACATAAAAGTGTCAGACGTCAGTCTTGGGGCCCGTCCACAATATAGCCTATATATTGCTTATGTTGAACGTTAAAACAACTCAACAACAACAACAACAACAACAACAACAACAACAACAGCAACCACAACAACGTCTCTATAGGCCTTAGTAGGACATTTGCTTTTTCAACAGACACATTTTTACAAGTACTCCATTAAGTGTATCTCGCCTTTTCTTGATCACTTGAACAGTTTTGGAAGTTTTTCCCACAAAAAGATTCAGGTTTAGTGATACTTCGTCTAGAACCGGCTCCAATGAGGTTGCCATGTTATTGTTGAACCTTTCAGGCATTCAAGATTGGACAGTTATAACAAATAGAAAAAAAAGAAGGTCCAAGAAAGAAAGTAGAATAGCGCCTGTCCAAAAAAAAAAAACAACCTTTGTTGTAATTGGATTGCTTAAAATAGTAACAACAAGAATTCTGATGACGCTTTGCGCACGTGTACCTACCGAAGCAAGCGCTTCGGTGGGTACACGTGTACCCACGGAAGCATAACCTTTAAGCCGGCCATAGACGTTGCAATAATTGCTGTAAATTATGGCTTTGCGATCATCTTTATAAAAGATTAAAGATTTAGCGGAGGCAAAATGGCTCAAGTTGTAGAACGTTGGTGTCCATTTTTTTCAGGTCTGCTCTCGAATCCCACGATTGGTCAAAATCTATATGTCCAATGTCGCCCCCTACTGGTTGGATCGGTGTCAGTATCATGTGACTGGCTGCCTCGTGCGTGGCAGCACATAAGATTATCAGACAAAATGCACTAGAAGGCAACGACTGCACTATGTTTTTGCACTGGGATTCAAAGACTCCACAATTTTAGGTTATGTTTGTAATTCCTCGTGGAACCTGAAAAACCTGGTCTCTGCACTCTTATTTCAAATGTCTGGATAGCAAAATTTAATTTGAGCGGCTTTCATGCGCCAGTTTTCAATTTTTTAAATATCACCAGCAGTTACACCAGCATACCATAATGCAGCCTAATTCAACATTTATTTTTATCTATGTTCTTTAGGCGGTTGTTTTTCGATTACATAACCTGTTTAACACGTAAGGGTTTTTTAGATGCTAAATTAAACAAATTTACTGTTTTACTGAACAAACAGCTTTAAAAAATGACATGTAGCCTTTGCTGAATTTCACCATTCAGTGTGAAAAGGCAATACCTTTTTGCCACGAGAAAGGAGAGAAGGTAACAGTTTTAGACCTGTTAAATCCCAAAGCTTTTTACTGACCGTGGATATTCTTAGGAGGAGCGACAGTGCTTAAGTGATCATGTTTGATAAAAGAGTTATGGGTCCAATGTAGGAGTAAATGTTCAGAGCTCCAGCTTCAGAAACTAGGCTATAGAAAAGAAGTGTCTCATCACTAACGTCTGAAAGTTTTTCGTGCTTCCACACAAGGACAGAGTATGGTTACAAGGACTTATGTATCAGTCGGTAAAATTAAACTGACACTTATCGAATAAGCACGGTACCAAATCAGAATAATTGAAAACTTCATTGTTTATGTCTTATCATAATAGCTTCCTTTTGTACTTCGTGGCATAGTTGAAAAAAACAACGTTACGGCTTTTGCCTTGGGGCATAATAGCTTTACTGTTTACTTTTAATTGATCGATTTACCGTTTCTTAATTAATAGCTTTAGTGCTTATGTGTCGTAATTCATAGTTTTGGTGTTTTTGTCTCGTAATTTATAGTTTTATTTTTTATGTCTCGTAATTCAAAGCTTTATTATTTTTGTCTCGTAATTCATAATTTTAGTGTTTACATCTTCTGATATAACTCAAAGCATTAAAATTTGAGATAACCCACAGTTTCAAAGTGAATTATGTTGTGATATTATCAATTGCTTGTCTTTTGTATAATTGATCGCTTGAACATTTTGCTCTTACTTAACTGATTCGTTGAATTTATTGTCATCTTGTGTGTGATTGATAGCTTCACTATTTATGTATTATTTATAATCAATCAAAATTCGTGTCTTTTTTTTTTTAATAATTGATAGCTTTAATGTTTACGATTGTATGGTGTGTTATTGAAAGATTCAATGTTTATAGCGTTTGTATAATTGATAGGTATCCGAAACTTTGGTATATGTTATAGTTTCAATTTATATATATTTTGTATACAGCTCCACTATTTATGTTATATGTGAAATTGATAGCTTCAATGTTTATCTATGGTGTGTATTCAAAACTTCAACAGTTATGTCTAATTCTGATTTATAGCTTCAATGGTTATGTCTTGTGTATATAGCTTCAAAGTAAATGTAGTGTGTATAATGAGTGTCTTAATGTTAATGATTTGTGTATAATTTATAGATTTAATGTTGGTGTATTGTGCGTGGTTGATACCTTAAATTATTATGTCTTGTGTACAACTTAGAGTTGTAATGTTTATATCTTGTACATAATTTATAGCTGCAATATTTATGTCTTGTGTATATTACAGCTTCAATTTTTTTTATTTGTTTTTTTTTTTGCATAAATTTTAACTGTCTTGTGCGAAATTAATAGCCTATATATTTTTCTTCAGTACAGTGTATAGCTTCTTTTTATGTCTTGTGTATAGTTCATAGAATCAATTGTTTACTTGTGTATAATATATAGCTTCAACATTAATGTCTTGTGTGTGATTTATGGTTTCAATGTTTACTACTTGTGTATTATTTTTGTCTTGTGTACACTTGATCTTGTGTGTACTTGGCAGTTTAAATGCGTATGTCTTGTGTATACGTGTAGTTGATTGTTACAGTGATTTGGTATAATTGATAACTGCAATACCAGGGTTAATATAATAGCATTAATATATACAAGACTATTGGGTAAAGATTATAAATGATATGCCTACAAAAGGTATATTTTTTATTGAACCAGCAAAAATGGTATTTGTTTCTCAACAAAAAATATAAATTAAAAAGAAATGTTATGCAAATCTATACAATAATAATAATGTTCCGCCAACAAGATTAAATGAATAAAGAAAAAAAACTTGACTTGGTAACCTCGACTCCCTATTGGTTGAAATACACAAAATGTTATATATAAATGTATTATAAAGTTTGAAAAACTCGATTTGATAGTGTTTGGAATAGTCTTATCAAAGATGTAGAAAGAAAGATAAACGACTTGCATTTTTTCCTATTAACAGAGTGAGGATCATTTTGTTGGTTATTGCCCCTTGGTGAGACCGGGTAATTTACAAAACAATAATAAAGAAAAACAAAGGATAAACGCTTTTTGAGTGGAAACCAAATAAGTTTATTTTATTATTACTCAAATTATCGTCAATTAAACGGGTTTTAATTTATAAACATGTGTTAAAATAATTCACAACACATAATATTTCAGAGCCTAACAGATTACCACCATCACCAGCAAATCTGTTACACAAGGCAAGTTTTAAAGTTTTCTTTCAAATGTATAAGTAAGAGATCATGAGATATTGATCATATTGATAGTCCCTAAAGTTGAATAAATAGCAAATGCAATGAACATTAATAGTAAATGTAATTGTTAGATCATCATAAAAACAACAATAAAAATATGCATACCATTCTCAATTAAAGTCAATGTCTTCAAAGATTATATTTATGTGACATACAAATTATCTGTGATGTTCTGAGAGAGTAGCTAGACAAGGCAACGCCCTCTCTCTCTCTCTCTCTCTCTCTCTCTCTCTCTCTCTCTCTCTCTCTCTCTCTCTTTCTCTCTCTCTCTCTCTCTCTCTTCTCTCCCTCTCTCTAATTTTCGCTATAACAAGGCAAGTTTTAAAGTTTTGTTTCAAATTTATAAGTAAGAGGTCATGAGATATTGATCATATTGATAGTCCCTAAAGTTGAATAAATAGCAAATGCAATGAACATTAATAGTAAATGTAATTGTTAGATCATCATAAAAACAACAATAAAAATATGCATACCATTCTCAATTAAAGTCAATGTCTTCAAAGATGATATTTATGGGACATACAAATCATATGTACAATTTAAAATTATCAAATGTAACACAGTATAGCAGTATAATAACTGAAGCAATAGTACATTTCAAAACAAGAATATCCTTGATGGTTGCAACATTGTTAGGCTACAAATGTGATGCCATGACACTTATTTGTGGAAGATGATCATCAAGAAGACAAACTTTTTGTTCTTATTATTAAAATCATAAATTCTAATACAGGAAGGCACAACATTTAGATGGGCAGATCAACTCATCCTGCCGTCTTGAATTTTGGATCCAGACCTTGCACCTAATGGAATAAACATATCTTCTGTCAAAATTTGCTACTATAAGAAATAAGGAAGCATATAAAACTATAATAACTTCTTTTTTAATTTTATGATTCAAGGGCATCAAAACGTGAAAATCTAAACACACACGTTAAAAATCAACTATAAACTAAACCACCCTACACTGCAATGCTGCATTAAAAAATCATCACTACTATAAACTAAACCACCCTACACTGCAATGCTGCATTAGAGTAAAAATTTACCCAGCAGTCAAATGCCCATAAGTACACTCCTATTATTAGCAGGTCTAAAAGATTTCCTTAGTTTAATCGCTTATTTTAAGGTAGATCCATGCCAGAGCAATTTTTTAAGATGAATGTGAAATGTTTGTTTTATCATTATGCTGGCTTAATAACTAACTTGCCGAATGTAATTTAAAACTTTATAAGTAGTTTCTCTTCAAACAGTACAAGCGAACATTCTTTTAAATTTAAACTGGGAGACAGAATCTTTTTGTATAAACTACAGACAATAAATGTCATTTGGCTCTAAGCTTAACCAATCTACACTACCGTAGATCTAGCTAAAGAAACGGGAAAATAGATGTAAAATGAGGAAAAAATAATCTTACCTTTCTTCATTTGGTGGGAATTTATAAAAAAAAAAAAGCTTTTTTTCTTTGCAATGAGGCTTTTTTCGACTGTTAGTGCAGTTTATTGCACCACAAAAATCACCCGAACATTGCCTTTTCGTTGACATTTTCCAACTTTGTTTACATGGGTTGCTGTGGATTGACCCATGCTCAAACAAGGGACATCACTCTTAGAAATCCTCACCTAATTTCATGAGTAGAATATCTTTCTTTAATTATCTTTTGTCTTATCATGTATTAAAAACTCGACTCGACAGTCGTTGAAATATTGTAAGAAATTGGAAAAACTAATTGATATTAGGAAAAGTGTTTATACGGAAAACATAGGCAGAGCATGATTGGAATAATGTCATGGATAATGTAAAACCTCGACACAACAGTGTTCGGAATAGTTTGATGAAATTGAGAAAAAAAGACTTAATAGGGTTTGTAATGAAAAGTATTGTGAAAATCTTTTCGACAATGGTTATAAATAATATGATGAAGTGGTTGGAATTAGTGTTATGAACTTGGGTAAGCATTACTCGTTGAGATTATGCAGCAGCGATCTTAAGCACTTGTTGTAATTGGAGCTCATTTTCAAATAGATGAACAAATTCACCACACTGGAGAATGCTTGGAAACTTCCTGCGAAAGAGGTCAAAACGAAGTATAAATTTCTGCTGCCCGGTTTGAATGGGTTCAGGTGTTTAGTCGCGAGAGACAAGGAAATTATCAGCACCGAAGGCAAAAAGCATATTATATGAACAAGTGAGATTACAACTACCATGTACATTAGCGTTTTGTTCTTTTTCACTGTATTAATGTCCGCAGTCGGCAGCGACTGCAGCCACTTCTGTCTCTTGGTCAGCGCGTTCACCAGGAACATGGTACTGGCCACGGTGACCAGGAAGCAAATGAAGCTCGGCAGCGAGGCGCCCCAGAAGGTCACGGCCACGTATTTGGAGCTGTCCAGACTGGACTGGGTCAGCGTCACGTGTGGCGACCTCAGGGTGGTCAGTTCCTCTGAGAACAACCGCGTCGTTATGATGCTTAACTGGACCGCCAACATCCCCAGGATCAGGCTGGTCGTGGTTTTCACGGAGAAAACATACTTGGCCCTTTGTGGCAAGAGGACGCAGAAGCACCGCTCGACGTTAATGATGGCGGTCACCCAGGAGATGTAGGCCGATATGCTCACGATGACGGGTCCCAGTATGTATCTCAGGTGTGTCAGGTCCACGGCCAGTTCTACCAGATGAGCCTGCCCCATCGTGATCACCGCCATGATCACAAAAATACACTCACATACCAAGTCGGCGGCCGACAGAGCAAAGAAGCTGGTGTTTGTGCCCTGCCCGAGGCCCATCTTGTGGAAGGTGAGCATGTTTAGAATATTGGTTAGAATCCCAGAGATGCCAAGAAGTAACAGTATGATGCTGTTAACACTCAACAACACGTTCCGTAACTCCATAGAGAGTAGCTCGGCCGATACATTCACTCCTTGGTTAAAGTCGCTGAGGTTGAGCATTTTTTTCTTTTTACTAATTTTATTCGTTCGTGAGGAAAAAAATTAAACTACGGGTTTGTCCGTTTTTCATCAATACTTAAAAATTCCTCGGTGATCATCGTATTAAAAAAACCCCCACTAGTATCATAACTAGGCATTCCATAAACCGCGGCAAACCAAGGAAGCGCCAATATTAGTGAAACTCAGAAATGTAGTCATGGAAATGATTAGATCTATGTAAATAAAAGAAATCGCATCTCTTCAACGATTTGTTCGCCGGTTATTACTTACTTTTGAAACTATTGTGAGATTAGTCAGGGGGGAGCGAGAGGGCCGGGCTTACAATCGATCTGATCGCAGGATAAGTGAGAGGCGTCAATACGCTACAACCTGCTTGGTTTGGTTCTGAAATCCATTTTCAGACGCCACACTATATTGCAGACGGGTTTCAAGACTAACGTCTTACAATATAACGTGCTAAGACACGTAGACAGATCGGCGATCGCAAAACTTTTGTCTCAGTCGGTAACAATATATACTGACACCAAGCGGACTTGCAGACATCGGGTATAGAAGCCGCGCATTTCATTGTTGAGCCACCTTGTCCACCACAGCGTGCAGCCAGTAATTGGAACCTTCTTAATATCTGAATCCTTCACTGATCTGGTCCCGCTTGGTATTATGTGAATCTACAAAATCAGCAATTTAGGAGCTAGTGTCTTAATAAAGGAATAATACATTTTTGAAAAACCTGAGCGTACATAATTATCTGACAAAAAAAAAAGAAGAGAAAAAATCCTTCCTGTCTTTTTCACGAGTATCCATTGTCCACCTATATAATTTTGGTTTATGATACGCTATGTTTGTTTTGTTTCGCTTTGTTTTGTTTCAGGGGATGTGGCTTTGTTAAAAAGAATCTGGGCTAGAGAGCAAGACGTTGGAGGTTTAAATCTTAGATATTGTCTACATTTATTTTTCGTGTTGGATTCTCCGGGAAACCCAAGAGGCGTAAAACATATCAAATACTACTTTTATTAATACACCCTAGACCAACAATGTATTACTCTATACAAAGCAACCTATTACTCCCCCGGTTTTTCCTACTGAAAAGATACGCGACGACGCCGTCTTGGGCCGTAAGTACAACGTTGCGGTAGCTTTCAACGCGTCGTAAGAATATGCGAATAAGAGGTTTACGACGAATCGTAAACTACCCCGACTTTGTACTCACAGTCTCTTATGGCCAAAGTGCTTTGAGTTGACGTTGATACAGTAGAAAGGAGGGAGCGAACTGGCTCAAGTGGCAAACGCTGGTCTCCAGATCGAGCGGTTAGCGGTTCGATTTCCACGAGGGGTCAACAATTTTGTTGTTCGATTTCGTCATCTACTGGTCTCGTGTGTGGCAACACAAACAGTTGCCAGACGTTAGTCTTGGGGCCAGTCCACAATAAAGCTTATATTGTGCTGACGTTGGACGTTAAGCAAGAAACTTCACTCAAGTAAAGAGGATTTCGCCTCCTTCGGCAGGAGATAACGTGGCGTGAGCATCAAACGATCACCGTAAACACCATCATGAGGGTGTGGCGTACATCGCTAGGGTTTGTAGAAATTGGCTGAGCTTCGTAACAATAGTAATAATACGGGTTCAACTATTGATACACAAATTCTTTTCTGTCTCGGGTTGTATATTATAATATTGAATGTTTTATTAGGAAATGATTATTTACACAGCAGAATCCTGTTGGAAGAAAGTGCATTTTTACTATCCCTTTTAATGATGAACACAGATTTCTATATTCTGTGTTCTATCAATTGGCTAGGAAGTTGAAATAATTATAATTATTGGGTCGAGGAATGGGGAAGGAGTAGAGAGAAACAAAATGACCAGTCTCTTGACCACTAGTGAAACTGATTTTTCGTCACCTCAGAACTGATTTGCTCTATCTCCATTGAAAATAAGGAGATTGAAAATAAGTCAGTTCTAGATTGGCGGTTTTGCTGTTCCAACAGGGTATATCATTTCTCGTGGATTTATGTAAGAGACTTGAGTTGAGTCCAAAGTCAGCATAGTATTGGCTATAATAAAACAAATAGTTTACATGCATGTATAACACTTTTAAAATTATACACTGTCAGACATACATAATTATTATTTAGAAAAACATCTCTCTTAACGCATACAATTAAAAGCATTCACATACCCCTACAAACACGTCCGCTAAGTATGGCATTTTTGTAGCAATCTGATCGAGGCTGGCACACAGGTATTTTTTCTGGCTTTTTTAAAATATTAATGGGCTATTTTTTTGTTTTTATACTAATCTATTATTCTACGTTTGCCTACCTGTTAAGGTGCGGTAGCCCTGTGGTAGTACACCGGCTTCCGACGCAAAAGGTCCGTGGTTTGAACCCTAGTATGGTGACTGGTTGGGTAGGTGTTTGTATAATGTGATCGGCTGAGACAGTCATGGTATCCCCGCACTGGCTATTTGTGGCAGCACGTAAACTTGTCACACGTTAGTGTTTGGGCCGTCCACAATTATGTAGCCTACATAGTGCTGATTTGGACGCTAAGCAACAACAAAAAATGTCTACCTGCTAATTCGGTTTATCGCTTGAATATCTATGCCCACTCAGTTGCCTTTGCAACTATTGGTCAGTGAATATGTATTATATTAATTATCTTTCAGTTTTAATATTGTATTCATCCATCAATAAAATCTCTCTCTTTCTTTCTTTCTTTCTCTCTCTTTCTCTGTCTCTCTGCCTATCTCCTTCTCTTTCTCTCTCCTTTTCTCTCTCTCTCTCTGTCTCTCTCTCTCTCTCTCTCTCTCTCTCTCTCTCTCTCTCTCTCTCTCTAGTTACGATCCTTGATCTCGAAACACGCATTCATGATTCACTCCTAATTTCCACTAGCTATAGTCTAGATCTATACAAATACAATACAGAAGGCGACTTTTACGGCATTAATTCCTAATTTCTACTAGCTGTACAATACAGAACGCAAATTTTACACACAACGGAAGAAGAAGATGGCTTTTAAAGAAAAGAAATGTTTTTCGATTGAAAAGAAGACTGAAATAATCAACGAAGTTGATAGGAAGAAAAAAACGAAAGCCCAAATTTGCAGAGACTATGAAATTTCATCTGCTAGTGCTACCTTCTACACGTTCTTGAGAGATAAAGAACCGATCCTGTCAGCTATCAACAAAGGACAATTCAAACCAGACCACTTTTATCAAAAGTGAAAAGTGTATTAAAAAAAAAAAAAAGAAACAAACAAAAAACAAAAACGCAAAACAAAAAATTTGAACTAATAATACTAATAAAGTAAAAAAAATAAAAAAAGAGTGCCTACGGCGCAATGGTCACGTTTATTTTATTGTTATGCAAGGGAGGTAATTTTGTTGATAATTTTTGCTAACTTCCCTATTGCGGGAGCTTGCCTACAGCGGGACTTTTCTTCTGGGCCGGAAAATCCCGCTGTAGGCATGTTTTACTGTATACTAATCATAGATTTAGTTTCAAAGAATATTACTTCAACGACTTGTTCGCCGGTTATTACTTACTTTTGAAACTACTGTGAGATAAGTCAGGGGGGAGGGGGGAGCGAGAGGGCCGGGCTTACAATCGATCTGGTCGCAGGATAAGTGAGAGGCGCCAATACGCTACAGCCTGCTTGGATTGGTTCTGAAATCCATTTTCACAGCTACACTATATTGCAGACGGGTTTCAAGACTAACGTCTTACAATATTACGTGCTAAGACACGTAGACAGATTGGGGATCGCAAAACTTTTGTCTCAGTCGGTAACAATATATACTGACACCAAGCGGACCTGCATACATCAGGTATAGAAGCCGCGCATTCCACTGTTGAGCAATCTAGTCTACCACAGCGTGCAGCCAGTAATTGGAACCTTCTTACTGTCTGAATCTTTCACTGATTTGGTCCCGCTTGGTATTATGTGAATCTACAAAACCAGCAATTTCGGTGCTAGTGTCTTACTGAAGGAATAATAAATTTTTGAAACCTGAGCGTACATAATTATCTGACAAAAAAAAGGGAAAAAACCCTACCTGTCTTTTTCAAGAGTATCCATTATCCACCTATATATTTTTGATTTATGATACGCTATGTTTGTTTTGTTTTACTTTGTTTTGTTTTAGGGGATGTGGCTTTGTTAAAAAGAATCTGGGCTAGAGAGCAAGACCTTGGAGGTTTAAATCTTAGATATTGTCTACATTTATTTTTCGTGTTGGAATCTCCGGGAAGCCCAAGAGGCGTAAAACATATCAAATACTACTTTTATTAATACACCCTAGACCAACAATGTATCACTCTATACAAAGCAACCTATTACTCCCCCGGTTTTTCCTACTGAAAAGATACGCGACGACGCCGTCTTGGGCCGTAAGTATAACGTTGCGGTAGCTTGCAACGCGTCGTAAGAATATGCCAATATGACGCTTATGACGAGTCGTAAACTACCCGGACCTTGTGCTCACGGCTTCTTATGGCCCAAATGCTTGAGTTGATGTTGATCTAGTAGAGAGGAGGGAGCGAACTGGCTTAAGTGGCAGAGCGCTGGTCTCCAAATCGAGCGGCTCGCGGTTCGATTTCCACGAGTGGTCAACATTTTTTTTGCTCAATTTCGCCACCAACTTGTTGAGTCGGTGTCAGTATAGTGTGATCGGCCGAGAACCTCCTGTTTCGTGTGGCAGCACAACAGTTGCCATACGTCAGTCTTAGGACCCGTCCACAATAAAGCTTATATAGTGCTGACGTTGGACGTTAAGCAACCAGCTTAACTCATGTTAAGAGGGGTTCGCCTCCTCCGTGAGGAGATAACGTCGAGTGAGCATCAAACGATCACCGTATCTTATAATATTGAATGTTTAATTAGGAAATGATTATTTATACAGCAGAAACCTGTTATTAACTCAGTAATAAAGAGTTAACTAGAATTTTTTTTAGCAGTATCTATGTATATATATATATATATATATATATATAATCATCGATTTTAGTACATAATTTTTTATAAATTATATAACGTTGACCCATCGCAAAATTTGTCATATTTTCATATTATTAGTAACTTGAGCTGCGATATTTCGATAATTATTATGATTTATAATATGTAATACTGTTAATTTCATTTTGCGGGCCACAATTTTACTTTCGTTTTCTCTTTGCTAATCGGTGTTAACTTTAAAAATGCTTCTGTTGTAGGAAGAAAGTGTATTTTTATTACCCGTTTTTAACGATGAATACAGGTTTCTATATTTGTGTTCTATCAATAAAATGGCTAGGTAGTTGAAATGATTATAATGATTGGGTCGGAGAATGGGGAAGGAGTAGAGAGAAACAAAATGGCCAGTCTCTTGACCACTAGTGAAGCTGGTTTTGCTCTATCTCCATTGAAATAAAAGGAGATTGAAAAAAAATCAGTTCTAGATTGGCGGTTTTGTTGTCGCCACAGGGTATGTCATTTCTCGTGGATTTATGTACGAGACTTGAGTTGAGTCTTACGTCAGCACTGTATTGGCAAATAAAGCAAATAGTTAACATTTATGTAAAAAAAACTATTAAAATTATACTCTGTCAGACATACATAATTATTATTTAGAAAAACATAACGCACACAATAAAAATTAAAAGCATTCACATACCCCTACAAACACGTCCGCTAAGTATGGCATTTTTGTAGCAATGTGATCACGGCTCGTACAAAGGAATTTGTATGTCTGTTCTGGCTTTATTTTATAATAATCTGCTACTTCTTTGTTTTTATAACAATCTATTGCTATAAGTGTGCCTACATGTTGGGGTGCGGTGGTCATGGGGTAGTACTCTCACTTTCTCCCTCTCTATTTCTCCTCCCACCCACCCTCTCTCTCTCTCTCCAACAGCGTGGAGCGACGAAAGTGCGCATTACCCTATTAAGAATTATGATATCCGAATAACTGGTTAACTCTGATTTGTTTATGTGTCAGCTTTGAATCTTTTCAGGCATAATTAAAAAGTTGTAGAACTATACTATTTTGCACACAAAAACAACAATTTTCAAAATCTAAACACGATAATCATCATTTTTTCAAAAGAAAAAGAGAAGAAAGAACAGAAAACAACCTGCGCATTTCTTTTACAGAAACATTTTTGTCATAGAAAATAACTTGTGTTGTATTGCGAAAATTTCAAAAATTATCAAAAGGTGCAACAGTTTTGATTTTGTCAGTACCTGCGAAAAAAAGTTACATGTTGCTAAAAAAAAAAGGGTTGAAGGCTGCGAAAAAAAAAAAAGATTTGCAGTCTGCGAAAAAATAAAGAGTTGCAGGTTGCGAAAAAAAAAGTTGCAGGATGCAAAAATTAAAGTTGCAGCTGCAAAAAAAAAGAAAAAAAAAAGAATTGCAGGCTGCGAAAAAAAATTGCAGGTTGCGACTGGAACTTTCCATGGGAACAGATTATGTAGGTACACGTATAATTGACACGGTTGTATGAACAACAATTATCATCCTGAATGTGTTTGTATTTCATTTATCTAGATAGGTAGCTATATTGGTTGATGGTTTCTTTACGCCCAAAGTCAAGAAATAGGCTATACTATTTTTGTTAAGGTCCACAGACTAAAGTGTGATAGTAATTATGTGCTGGTAAACAGAAGCAAAGCAGAGTTTAGAGTTGTTGGTTTAAGGTCCAATATCAGCAGATGAGCTCCATTCAATACTGACATCAACTTAATCAATAATGGGAAAACGCGTTGGCTACAGGGGGATCAAATCCATAGCCTTTCGATTAGGAGCCACGTGTTCTACCTTTGGATCCCTCCCCTCGCCCCATGAACTACTGATGTTTATCTTGTTTTGCATCACAGATTAAGCCCTTATGAGGTACTGCTATTGATTCTATCCTTCCATGTTTTCTCCATTGTCTTTAGAGTATGGCTATACAGTCATGTAAGCCTACGAACAATTATAATTATCAGAATTTGAAATAAGCCTTTCTTGTCAGAAAAAGGGGCCACAACTAACAACAAAACTAACAAAAGTGGATAGTTTCCATGATATTCTTCTTCTGCTTTTTTTTTGTTATCTTGGGGACTTCATCATTAAATTTGTTATTGCATGAAAGGAATCTTGGGCGCATTTTTGTTGCCCTAAATAATTGCATGTGGCATGTTTGGCATTTTTTTACTGTGTTAGAGCGCGCTAATGCCTGGGTTAGAGCCTCAACTTCCGACGAAAGAGGTCCAAGTTCGAGCCCTGTTCTGGCGAACGCGATTTCCTCAACTGAAAGCGTCTGTGGCAGTAGAACGTGACTTGCCAAGTCCCAAGAATCCCACTCAGGGATCCCGTTTGTTATGGGACTTTTGTTTTTCAAGCAGTTTGATCGACTTCCCTCCTTTTTGCAAAATAGTTATAAAGTAGCACAATAGACAACAACCCTTACATAGAAACAAATTTAACAAAAAAATTTTTTTTATCAAATCACGTTTTCACGTATTTTATTACATAGCACATCCAAAACGAGTAGTCAAACACATACATTTACTGAATTTCACAGAATGATATCTATATAAAAAATAAAACAACAAATCATAACAAGAAAATTACTGGCAAAAAAGAAGAAAAAGAAAAAAAAAAGAAATTTCAACCATACATCCATCACTTATCGCCTTTTTAATACCACGATTGTGCTCAGTGGCAAAATGTTTGAAATATTATTATTTCTTATTATTTTTCCTAGAGAATATTCTCAACAAAATTGTTACACCAGAGAAATAAGCAACCCGTTCCAGCAGTATTAGTGCGCAGCTGTTGGTGGATATCTGAAATAATAAACAAAATAATTACATATTTAAATTAGTGCTCTTAGCATAGTTTTTATGGAGCAAATAAATATGATGGGTGTACCCTTTTTAGCATGGCAATAGTAGACAGTAAAACACACTGAACACCGCATATGTTTATTCACATGGGATTTTAAGTTTTAAAAAGTAAGTAACGGCCTTTATCATCTTGAGCCACATACTAAAATCCTCGCCGTAAAACCCCTCACTAATTCACACTCTCTGGCCATTACTTGACAATAATCACGATTTTGCTAATGGATATAAATTTATCACCACCCTTTTCTACGGTGGTAGACACACACATTTATTGTTTGTTTTTGTTGCTTTTTCTTGATCACCGAATTAGACATTGGTGAGATGATTGCAAATCATAATACACTTTACTATTGTGGATGATTTTGGTGCTTCCTCTAAAATCATTGACATTTCTTACAGCTTAATGTGAAAATCTTTACGAAAAAATAAAGATCAGCATGACAAAGTTGTATCTTGTAAATTAATACATGTACAAAATAAGTATAACTTGGACAGAATAATAGGCCTATTTGGAAACTCGTCTTTTATTTTAACATAGGCATGTCGAGCAACATTTAAAACTTATAATAGTATTACTTAAAAGTTCAATTAAATTCACTTAACTTGTATCCCTACTTTAGTGACTATGTCTACCATTTTTAAAAGCTTGGGTTAGATCAATAAAGCTATAAGTCAATCAAACTGCTCTGGTCTAACAAACAGGAGTTTTAACCCGATTTTAAATGAAGGATTGCAGGAAGGACTGCCCAAACAGTCTTAAATAGGTTTTGTTGTTGTTTGTTTAAACAAATTAGTTTTACATTCCATAAAACTGTTTCTGGAGAACTTTGTATGGAGAGGAGGCGCCAGCTTTTTATTTTGACCTGCTCATCAGCGGTGAGACTTGGCCTCCCGTATAATGTGACCGGCTGAGGCAGGAAGTTCAGTTCTCCTCGTCCTGTCCCGTGTATAGCAGCACAGAAAATTGTCAGAAGCCAGTCTTGAGGCCCATCCACAATATAGCAAATATAGTGTAACCAAATAAACTCAACTGCTCAATTCAAAACAGAATCGACTAAGAGAACGGCGTCACTTAAACAGGCGGCTTCGATCGACAAGGTGGTCTGATATAGCCTACGTGGGAAGGTAAACGGTTTTATTCCTCGATCGGGCAGAATTAATTTTGGATTTTATCCTGTTCGGGTTTGGTTGCGTATTTGTATAATATGACCAACTGAGACAAAAACCCCAGTATCCCCGCACTTTTTTCCCGTATTGGGATGAAATAAGTTTTATGCTCTCTGTATTCTGTATTCTGTCATTGTTTGGCATCGCGTTAAAATTATGTTTATAAGTTAGTGTTAGCTTTGATCCGTGATGATAAAGCCTAGTTGATGGCGTTGGATCCTAATACTATTTTAGGAACAAAACGAGCACACCAAGAAATTCCTCACTCACCTTGTTATTGTGAGCATGGTGGGCGGGGCTAGAGCAACCACTTGCCCCCACTGTCGCTGTCGCTGCTGTCGTTGTTGGTATCTATAGTTGTGGCGTCACTCCCACTGTAGTCTGAGCCACAAGTGGCGTCATCATTGAAGGAGGAGGAGGAGGAGGAGGAGTCGTTGGAGCTTTCACCCTTGGAGGAGTCGGTGTCCCTCTCCGTGTCCTTAGAAAAGGGTGATGCACCGTCAAAATTGAGGCAAACGAATTTATTGTGAAGAAAAAGAGGCCGTGTGTGTACAAAAAAATGGAAAGGGGGGGGGGGGGAGGGGGGGGGGGGGTGAGAGAGAAAGAAAGAGGAGAAAGAGAGGGTGAGGGAAGAAGAAAGCGAGTGAAAGAGATAAAGAGAGAGAGAATTTGAGAAGGAGAGATGAGAGGATAGAGAGAAGAGAGAGAGAGAGAGAGAGAGAGAGAGAGAGAGAGAGAGAGAGAGAGTGAGAGAAGATGTAGAGACGAGGAGAGGAGAGAGAGAGAGAAGAGAGAAGAGAGGAGAGAGAAGAGAGAGAGAGAGAGAGAGAGAATAGAAGAAGATGAGAAGTAGGAGAAAGGGATGGTTTGGGTTGGGTTGGGTTGTTAACGTCCAACGTCAGCAACTTATAGGCTATATCGTGGACGGGCCCCAAGACGGACGTCTGACAATTTTATGTGCTGCCACACACGAGACAGGGTGGGGATACCATGACTCCTGTCTCAGCCGGTCACATTATACTGACACCGACCCAACCAGTAGGGATTGCAACAGCCAGGATTCGAACTCGGGACCTTTTGCGTCGGAAGCCGATGTTCTACCCCTGGCCACCGCGCCAGAGAGAGAGAGAGAGAGAGAGAGAGACGATAGATGGGTGAAAAAAGCACCGGAGAATTTAAATATTATGTTTGCATAACGAGTTAAATTTATTATAAACTTCATCGTTATATCTGATTTGATTTGATGTTGCCCTTGCATCAATGGATGAATATTATAGATTACACAATTCAAACAAATGTAAGATCAGGTTTTAAAATAATTATGTTTGCGAAAGCTTAAATATCATGACCTTTTTTTTTTTAAACCATGATTCACGAAAATATAATGGGACTTGAAAAAAAACAAAAAAACAAACAAAGAACAAACAAAGAAACAAAACAAGAACATTAGACCTACATTTAAAAAAGAAAATAACACTTACACTTCCAGAGCACTTGTCCATATTGTGTTTAAGATTAGGTACCAAGCTGACAAGGGAAAAAATTGTTAATAATTTTATAGCCTTCGTATTTATCTGTATTAAATTTACATTTTTACGCCTACCACTAAAATAACATAACGTTAATATCCTCGTTAATTTTATATTAAACAATGAAAAAAATTATAGTTATTTATAACTTCAACGGATTTGATGCAAATAATAATAATAATAATAATAATAATAATAATAATAATAATAATAATAATAATAATAATAATTAAATAAATAAGTATAATAAGTATAACACTATTATTAATAATAATAATAATAATAATAATAATAATAATAATAATAATAAGAGAGTATACTCACATTTCTTGGATCTTTTTCTACAAAGATTGTCTTGTAGTCGGTGTAGTGTCACAGAAAGGGTTCCATCGCTGCTTTTATCGCTTTCCGCCGCTTCTGAGAGGTTTAATAGCGGAAAATCCCGAGTTGATTGAGCCCTATGGAGACAATATCGGGAAAATCCGACCGTATTTCTTAGTGTGGGCAATGTCATCTAGGGTTATGGATTAAATATCATTCTTTTTTGCAGCTATACTAGGCGTGCTAGCCTAGTTCTATTGCCTGTATATTAGCTATATTAAATCATAGAACACAAAACACAATAATGAAAAGAGTCGGGTGATGTAATTTAAAGTACATGCATATGTTATAAAACGGCTTAATAGTGGTACATTGGCCTATACATGTCTTTATGTAAATAATGATCATAATAACGTTAACAATGGTGACATTGGTGGTGAAGTGAGGGTGGTGGTAGTTGTGATGATGGTGATGATGATGATGATGGTGATAATCATCATAATCATGATAATGATGATTATGATGATAATATTATTATGATGATGACCATGATGATAATTATGATGATATAGATGATGATAGATTTATAACGCACTATCTCCTTAAATTAAAGGCTGATATGCGACTCAAAATCCACGCTCTTTGTTTAACGTATATTCCTTATTTTGTTTAATTTTAATTGTTTAATGTGAAAGGTGACGTGTCAAAACGCCGTGATTAGTGACTTTAGTCGCTTCTCACAACAGTTGTAGAAAAAATGCAGACTGGGGAGAGCGAAGACTCCGAAGGAAAACAAGGATAATAATCATGGCTGCCGCAGATGCTAAAATTCAATAGACGAAATCTAAACTTGTAACTATCTACATAGATCTAATCTAGGCATAACCGTCGGCCAATTGGACTTTATACATTTAGATCAACTTTCCATCTGTATGATATTGAAACTATTATGTGGAGTAAATCTAGATCTAGATCTATAGAAAAGATCCAAGATATCAATAGATTATAGATCTAGAATCTAGATCTAGATCTAGGCCTATAGATCTAGTCTCTAGATCTAGGCCTATTGATCTAGTCTCTAGATCTAGATTTAGACTAGAACCGTTCGATAAACTAATTGGTATAATTATGTAAAACAAACTTGTAAGAAGATCCTAGAATCTAGACCCGGTACTTGGGCACTCCTTTAGTTTTGTGGTCCCTAACCTGTGGGCGATCAACTGTGCTTGGTGGGTGGGTAGGATTTGCTTACATCGGAGTCAGTCAATGTGTGAAGAGAGAAGAGAGAGAGACAGACAGACAGAGCAAGGGAGTGTGAGAGAGTCTATAAATTTAGAGTTTCAATTGCTTAACAGATCAATTTCAGTGCTTGTGTATGTTGTCCCCATCCCCCTTCTCCGCCCGCATTGTACCAGTGTCAAATAAACAGTTTAATACAATCAAATCGCGCCGTGTCTTTTTGAATCAAACATATCATGCTAATAGACTACTTAATAATTTGAATAAAAAATAGGTAAAAATAACAGTATAAAAAGACAGGGAGTGCAGCTGGGAGGTATTTTTTATAAAATACATTTTTATAATCGAATTCCGGCCGCCCACTCATTTGATGGCTAGGGATTACAAAACTCAAGGAGTGCCCGGTACTTGATGATGATAATGATGAGGTTGTAAGATAAATACTATGTCAAATAGAAATATATTGTGTTTCATCTATGGGGTTTATATATACCCATTATTTGAGAGTGTCTACATGCATAGTGGTGACAGTGTTTCTGCCTCTAGATCTATCAGTCTACGCGTTTTTTTGTCTAAATTTTGCTATATAGATGCAGTTATGTTGCATCTAGATCTAGAGGGCCTAGAGCTAGAATCTCTAGATTAGTTCTAGGTCTAGATTTATCTATAATCAGAGTCATAGATCTACACTCTAGTGTTTTTGGCCAAATTTTGCTAGATTTCTCTAGTTTTTATGCAATGAGTCCGTCAAATAAGGCAAAGCTCTTTCATAGTTTAAAATTTAAACCTCTCTATGTATTAGATGTATATGTTTTGTTGTTATTAATGTTTAACTCAGACAAAAGTTTTTTTTATAAAAAAGTCTCTATTATTTGTGTGTTACTTTAAAAGTGCCAACATCATACACATTTTCAAAGCAATCAGTCAATTGTTGTTGGAGAAGATCGATTTTTTGTGTGAAAAATGTAAATTTTAGATTTGCAAAAATTGAGAGTAGGGCATATAAAAAAACTAAAAAAATGAAAAAATTTGCCCCAAAATCCATCCTAAGTCATTCCAGCCGTTAAAGCTGATCATCTCTCATTAAATTTGTTCTCTCCGCTTGCTTTGACAACTGAAACTAATAATCCAGCTTCAAAATAATAAATAGCTAGAAATTGTGCTGGCTGAAACAACGATTTTCTGAGGGAACATCTGAAATTGCACGTACAGTGTGCTTTGGCCAGGTGCCCTCCTGCTGACTTCAAAGCGTCTCAGCCAAGCTGACTGATGGCGTAGCGGCGCTAGACATGCCACATTATGACCCTTTCTTGTTTACAAGCTGAATCCAAGTCTATCTGCTGCATACTAATTTTACTATATCCATAACAGGGTGTCTTCTTTGAATGAAACTACTAAACATGGAGTGCCAATGGCCTTATGATTATTTCTAACTGAGCCTTGTTTAGACCAGCGGCACGAATCAAATACAAGAAATCAGTAAAATGATTGGAAGAACCGGCTTTTCTTAGATGCTTTTTCACAATGTTGGCACTCTAAGATGTGACTGGCTTTCAAAAAATTCCACTTCAAAACGTTTGTTTTGTCATTCATGTCAGCACAAATGGTTGAACTGGCTGCAGAAACTAAAATCAGGAAGTCGATTAACAAAATAGGTGAGGAATTGCTTAAACTCAACAAATTATTTGTCTTCCAAGGTTTTGTCTTCATCTAGGCTCCAACATGAATCATTTAATTATACTCTGTGCAGTTGACGTGTGAAGTCATCAGATCCTGCTGTGTGAATTGACAAGGAAAGAGAATTGACCTGACAAGCAAGAGAATGCTAAGCACCACGTTAGTGAACCGCAGGCAGGCCCTGAAGGTGGTCAAGGAGCTTGATGCCTTTCCAAAAGTGCCTGAAAGTTATGTCAAGACAACTGCCACAGGAGGAGGGTGTGAGTACATGAATATTGTTTTTATGTGAGTGATGGTTTAAAAAAACTAGCTGTATGTCAATCAGGATCAATCCAAATATATAATTATATGGCTCCAAAGAAAAAAAAATATAGAGAGAGCAATATAATGTATTGATAAAAATAAAGCAAAATTCACTAAATTAAAGATAATTGCAAAATTGAAAGTGTTCATTATTGTTAAGATTAAGCTTAGCTTTATCCTGCAGACACAAAAATTACTCAACACAATTGAATTATGTTCTCAACTCTTTTTTTTTTTCTTTTATACTCTATAATGGTCTAAATGTACAATATTTTTTTTTGGGGTCTGAAAACAGACTTTAGAAATATAACAAAGTCCTAAAAAATTTACATAGGATGGGAATGGTATGTTGCAAATCTTATTGTCTACACCATGTTTCTCAACTTGTTAAATATTTTGCTCAGACTATTATAATTTTTTTTTTAACAGTTATAACTTTTCTGTCCTTTGAAATTATCAATCAAAATTACGCTGGGTGTGGGTTTTAAGTACTCTGTGTCCAAATTTCTGTTTTGATATTTGTCCTGGCTGATCTTTATCCTTCTCGATCCTGTATTTCAGTGTCTATTGTAACGTTTGTCCTGATCGGCATCCTGGTCCTCTCGGAGGTGAGCTACTACGCCAGCACTGAGCTTGAGTTTGACTACTTGGTTGACACAAACTATACTGGGTAAGCATCTGTCCTGATTCTCACTGAGATTTACTTGGTCGTGGATCTCTGCTCCCTGATGTGCCTCATAAGTTCTACATGCATATCTTTGATTGACTTAAGGTTTTCAACAGAATCCTTTTTTTGAGGCAAGGCACCAGTTGAGGTTTGAACAGCAGACCTTTAAGTTGAGTTGAGTAGGTTTCTTAACGTCCAACATCAACAGCAAGACTGTTCTGTGGACAGGTTCCAAACTAACATTTGACAATATTGCATGCTGCCACACAGAAATAGTTTGTGGCTACCAGGACTCTTAGGGGGGTGTGGTAACCGTGGGTAGAACATCATTCTGTATTTGTATGAATACTACAGACTCCAACTTACAAGAATTTGATATGATCCATGATGACACCTTGTTCATACTGTATATATACCTGTCAATGCACAGTAATGTGCCAGTATGTTGATCCTTATGATATACCTGTATTTAGTTAATACTTGCATAAACTGGAAGCCATTAGGCTATATGGTATGTACATATAAATGCAACTTTTCATTTCTTTTGAAAAAAAAAATCCTCTTCACTTTTGTCTTTTATTCAATGGCTTATGTTTGATGGGAAAACATTTCCGTAGCCTTTTGTCTTGATCGAGTAAATCTAATGCATTCCAAGCAGTTTATTTAGGATTTAATTCATATATTATTTTTGTTATTAAGGAGGAAAAAAAAAAGCTATTTAGAGTGTGCCTTGATCTAGGCATGTCCCCAAAATAAAATTATCAGATATTATTTTTCTTATTGAGGAGAAAAAAAAAGCTATTTAGAGTGTGCCTTGATCTAGGCATGTCCCCAAAATAAAATTATCAGATGGATATATTTGTTATCCATTATAAGTATTCTATCCTTTGAGCTTCAAAATGTTTATATATATAATTTGTATTTTCAGAAAAGTGAAACTGAACATTGACATCACAGTCGCCATGAAATGCTATCGTAAGTAACATCTCCTGAAATCTGGTCTCGTTTTCAGCTAAGGTCGCTCTTGAATTTTGATTCTGAAATCGGATTTGATACTTAGAGTCTCTCCTTTTTTTATGTAATCAAGATTTCATAAATGATGGTCTGAAGATTAAAATTTGTGTGTATGATTCTTTAGGTCTACCAGGGTTCAAGCTAATATGGGTTAAGCTCATTAAAAAATGTCCTATTCATTGGGCACTTAGTCTTGCTCTTAGAAAGAGACTGAATTTTGATAAAACGATATGTAAATGTAATCACTGTCACATATCAGTTTTTTTTTTCCACACCTGAACTTTGGTTTTCAATATGTATTTTCGTCTTTGAAGGTTTTCTAAGATTCGTGATTGGTTTCTTTCTTGGGGGTGCGGGGGCCCTGGGGTAGAACATCGGATTCCGACGCAAAAGGTCCGTGGTTCGAGCCTAGCGATTTCGCTCGATAGTGGGTTATTGTCGGTTTAATGTGAACGGCTGAGACAGAAGTCATGGTATCCTTGTCCTGTCTATGTGTGGCAGCACATAAAATTGTCAGACGTCCGTCTCGGGGCCTGTCCACAATAAAGCCTATATAGTGCTGATGTTGAACGTTAAACCAACTCAACAACAGTTTCTCTCTCTCCTCTCTCTCTCTCTCTCTCTCTCTCACTCTCTCTCTCTCTCTCTCTCTCTTTATCTCACTGTCTCCTCTCTCCTCTGGTAGAGAGAGAAAGAGAAAATGAGAGAGAATGTGTGTGTGTGTTAACCAAACCCCACAATGCTGATCCTAACTGCAGTGTCTAACCTGCTGTGCCAGATGTTGGGGCAGACGTGCTGGACCAGACGGGGCAGGACGTGCTTGGGTTCGGCTTCCTGCAGGAGGAGGAGGTCTACTGGGAGCTGTCGCCCAAGCAGCGCGAGTACCAGCAGATGGTGCAGAGCACTAACAGCTTCCTCACTGAGGAGTACCACGCCCTGCAGACTGTGCTGTGGCGCTCGGGCAACCCCACCTACAACATGGGCATGCCTGACAGGTTCGTCGGTTATATATATGAGGGCTAATCAGACACAAGTCGCTAATAATAGGTTTTGAGCTAGAACCCTCTAAATATTTAAAAGCACCATGTATCAGGCTTTTTTCATTTTAAGTTCAGTTAAATAATTCTGGTTCTATAAACTATAGAGACTGAGAGTTAAAATTTTTCAACCTATTAAAATACATTTGTTGTTTTTTAAGACATGGTGAATAACTAAAAAAAAAAAAATTCAGACTTTTGACAAATTCACGTTTTTTCCTCACATAAATAGTGAAATCTGCTTAAACCTTTCATTACCCATCACCCGGCATTCATGTTGAGTGCATTGGTATGTGCTTGCTGCATCACATCATTGCATTGATCTGCATACCTTCCAATTCAAGTATAATAAATTCCAAAGCTTCAGTCTTTTAACATTAAAAAAATATCCCTGAAATAGTATGCACTCAAGGAAGAGGCCTAGAATCATGAGATGTGAAAAGGTTAAGATAAACCCTGTTGAACATTAACCATGACTTTATTCAGCATTATAATTTTTTTTGAAGCACCAATTCCATTTTCATATTTTTTTTTACTTTGCGTGCCTGTTTAATATAATATCATTATATGGGATTTAACAACTTTTTCGACTTTCTCCAAGAAGTTTTTCCAACTAATTGTTTTTTTTTACTTCTTTGCTCTGCTATTTTTCCTGTTTGCAGAGAAGGTCCCAACCCTCCAGGGTCTACAGACGCATGCAGACTGCGGGGCTCGCTGGAGTTGAACAAAGTGGCTGGTAACTTTCACATCACAGCTGGAAAGTAAGTTTTGATTGCTGCTTTATAAAATGGGATAAGATAAGCTAAACATAGCTGCCAACCAGTATGTATAATGCAATATTTAGTACATATCTGAATACACACAATCACATGGGTTAGAGGAAATGGGGTGTGGAAGCTGGGAGGGCAGGGTGTGAACATACACAAGCCTGTGAACCTTTACAAACAGTAGGCTAGGCTCGAGCCACACTAGAAGATCAGAGTAATCTTCCTTCCACCATCTCTTTGACGTGCAGACTTCCGCCGCCTGTTGGTCTGTAGTCAGGAAACTCAAAGTTTTACTTTGGGATTCATAATATTTTTATTGTCGGAATAATTTTTTTTTATTTTTGTAAGAAAGGAAATTAGAGGAATGAGCCATATCTTTGTAAAAAGAACTGCGTATAAAAAAGAGAGGTTGAAATAAACATTTAACAGATGTCTGATACAGGACAGCTCAATAACAGTGGATTTATTCTTGTTGTGCCAGCTTTCTTATAGTAATGAGAATATTTTGTAACATTATCAAATAATTAGACACACAAGGAGTGAGAGCTCTTGGTATTGTTAAATGCTCATGTCAGTTCTTTTAACAACTTTGATTATTACATTTTACCAGGTAGGCCTACTTCAGTCTTATTTCTTTTTTGAATTGATCAACTTGATGGAGTCACTGTATTTTGCCAGAAATGCTCATGAAATCATACTACTGTTAGGATTTTTCCAAAACTCATATCTTTTGGATTGATAAAATTTGGGGATTAAAAGCTTTCAAATAAAAATCTATTTCATACATTTACAAGATGTGACTGTTAAGTTAAACTGGAATGAGAACAAATCTTGTTCTATTTCTTCCTTTGAAGTTAAACTGGAATAAGAACAAACCTTGTTCTATTTCTTCCTTTGCCCATCAAAGCCCTAGATGTGTAGCTGTTGCAAAAAGTACAGAATTCTCAGAATTGCTTGTTTTGAGGTATACTAAACACAACATGTTCTCAGTTCATGAGTCTGATAATGTGAAATAAAAAAAAAAACATCCTAAGAAAAGAAATAAACGAGATAATTAAAAAATTACAAACATTCCTAATAAAAACACAACTTAACGTTTAAAAATCTATTAACAAAAGAGAAAGTCATATCTCTGACCTTTGATGGAAAGGAGTAATTTCCAGAGGGTAAAGATAAAAGCAGCTTGCTGTTTCTGATACCCTATTGGTTTGGATTTTTTTTTCTCCAGATCTGTTCCAGTGATCCCTAAAGGCCATGCTCACCTGGCTATGATGATGGATAACTCAGGTAAACTCTCCCCTTATGCCTTCCTGTAGGTATAGGTATCCTAAAAAAGAAAGTAATCCATGCAGCCCTGGCTTCAAGCAATTGAGTTCAGCATGCATCCCGTCTGGTTGGCTTATCTATGATGGATGTATAAAATAAAATATTCTATATTTATATAGTTTTAATTCAAGTATCAATTGATCTCTCTATTTTCAAAATTGAAAATATATTTAATATAATAACATATATAGTCTCAATAATTGAACATCCACTTTCCGAGAATTTTGCTTGCAAGTTAATTTTTTCTCCTTTTATTTAAATGTCAACAGCTTGCCTTTTTACTAGATAGATTTTCTATTTAAGTTTAACCTTTTCACGTTGCATGATTTAAATTTCAACAGCTTTCATGGTTTGTCAAAGCTCTTTCCTACAAATTTTCAGATTACAACTTCAGTCATAGAATTGACCACTTCTCGTTTGGTGAGCCACTGTCCGGTTTGATTTATCCTCTAGATGGATCGGAAATAACCACATCCTACAGTGAGTGACGGATAATGTGGAAAAAATGTATTTTTATAATTATATAGTGGAAACCTCAGAAAACAAAGTCGGGTGATAATTCAAATTTCTCCTAAAGTGAATTTTGCAAGAGGATAAGATATTTTTTCTTTTTGGTCTTGTAAGAATCAGAGTCAAGTCATTTGTGGTTTGATTCTCTTGATTCGAAACTGGAAGCACCAGAAAACATTACAAAAGTACTTTTTCTCAAGCAGCATCAAATTCTTTTACTAAGAAGAAATAGGATTGTGGAAAGGTTGCTACAGAAAGAAACAATAGGTAACTCGGATAAAAGCAATATTTCAAATAAGGTAAGCAGCTCTCTGTTAAAAAAAAAAAGCCTAATACTTAATACTAAATTCAAGGTTTTGATCCAACCTAACACAATTAGATTTATTAGGTTTCCACTGTACAGTCAAACTTGCAAAGTTGGGAAACTTCAAACAGTGTGGGAACAGAATTTTTTCTAAATAAAATCATTGGATAATAATGACAGAAATATTAACCGTATTAAAAATAGTACTTTCAACACTGCTTTCACAAACTCATCAAATTTCAGCAAAAGTTTAAGGTGCGGGTGTTTGCCACATAGGATCTTTCTGGAGAGCTAGGATAGGTTAAGGAGGCGCGGTAGTCCTGGGGTAGAACCTAGGGACGCAGGAGGTCCTTGGTTCAAGTCCTGCTCTGGTGATTTTATCCCCTACTACTTGTTGAGTCGGTGTCAGTTTAATATGACTATCTTAGAGAGATGCCATGGTATCCTGTGTGGCAGCACGTAACATTATCTCACGTTGGTCTTGGGGCCTGTCCACACTATAGCCTATATAGTGCTGACATTCGACGCTAAGCAATAACAGTAGAGGAGGTTAAACTGAAGATAAGCATCACTCTCAATGTCATTAAATTTTGTTTTCTTCTCTAAATAGCTTTTGAGCTAGTGACTCAAATTTCTCTTTTCTGAAAGTTTGCTTCTTTTTCTGATTCAAAGAAGTTAAATTTACATGTGATCTTACTCTTGTTGTCTCCAGATCAACACACATTTCAGTATTTTATGAAAGTTGTCCCAACAGAAGTGAGGACATACCGAGCAAGCGTTGACACATACCAGTTCTCCGTGACAGAGAGGGTGAGTTCCACATTCTCAGCTGCCTTGCGTTGAATTCCTGGTGGAATAGCCATAAGACCAGATTTACCCTTTTAGCAGATAGATTTTCTATTTAGGTTTAACCTTTTCACATTGCATGACTTGAGGCCCATTTCTTGTGTGCACACTATTTTGGTGAATTTTCAAAAAGTCGAAAAGGTAAAAGCTTTGATTTTTATTATTTCAAAATAGGAGGTATGCAGATCAATACAAAAGTGTGCTGGCCAAGGTGTCCAAAAATAGAAGGCAAAGTCAATTGAAAGGTATATAAACTTGCAGCAAGAATCAAATTGAGCTATATTTTTTAACATCATCCCACTGTACAACTATTATTTAGCAACAATGGATTAAAAAAAAAATAACTTGAAACAGTGCACACATAGACCTTGAGTCATGCAATGTAAAAAGGTTAACATTACTCTTTTTTTGAAAAGATGTCAGTTATAGTAAGATTTATACAGATGCTGATATGTTCTCACTTGCATAAATATTAGTGACCTTCTAATAACCGGCCTCATAGCAAAACAAAGATGATAGGATAGGGAATCTGTATCGGCGTTCAATCATAATGAAAGGGAATGTATCAGCATCCAATCATAGCTCTATTCTAGACTTATGGAGTCAATGAGCGATCAGAAAATCCCATGCCTAAGGCAGGGAGGTGAATATATCATCCTTTATCATTGTGTGAATTGCAAAGCCTGCATTGTTCACATCTTTCCTACAAAAAATGGGAATGAGTTTTTTCTTAAGTGATGACTGCATGCTAGTTGGCAGAAGTAGTTAATCTCTCAGGAGAGACCAAATATTATAGAAAGATACTTCGGAAACATTCTAACAAGTTGAAAGCTCTCATCTTGTAAATCTAGTCATCTTGCTCCATTGTCAAGCAGCCACGGTCATTCTTGGAATCATAACATATATTTGATAACTGTGTCAATCAGTTAGGCATGTGCATGATCTCTAAACAGATTGTTTTATGATGTAAAATTTGAGTAGGAGAGTGGTACAGCATTCTCCATTTTTAACGACATCTCGGATAACTAGAACTGTTGGAATAACAGGAGTTTTGAAAATCCCCAGACAAACATGTAGATTTAACTAGATGATGTAAACATTTTTGTGCTTGTTTTAAGATCAACAGATAAAGAGTATTTTTTGGATATGAAAATACATGTAGAAGCTTTGTGGTTCTTAAGAGTCAAATAATGCATAATTATCATTTAATCGAAATTGCTCTCAGATTATTCCTCAATCTCTGCGCTGATGAATATTATTAAATGTTAAGATTTTTTAGATAATCTTTTTTTCCGCCCCTTTCTCTTCTGTAGGATCTTCATGTGTGTTTATATAACTATTAAATAAATGACTTTAGTGACACCAAGAGCGCTGTTCTTCAGTCAGTAGTTCTCTGGACTGAGAGGTTTAAGATTTCAGGTTCGAATTTCACTGGTGCCTTCTCATTGTTATTTTGTGTCAAAACACTTACCAATGAGTTTTCTGTGACAATTTTTTCTTTTTTTTTGTCACACAGAACCGCCCCATCAGCCACAGTGAAGGCAGCCACGGAGTGCCAGGCATCTTTGTCAAATACGATCTGTCTTCGCTGATGATACGGATCAGAGAAGTCCACAGGCCTTTCTGGCAGTTTTTTGTGCGCATGTGTGGTATTGTGGGAGGAATATTCTCGGTTTCAGGTTTGCGAAAAATGTTGGCTCTAACAAGCTAAGCTTTTTGACATAGGATATATGCACGCTCTCTCTCTCTCTCTCTCTCTCTCTCTCACTCTTTAGATTTAAGTCTTCAATGCTCCCCTGGAGGATCCTATACAATGAAATACATACATTTTATTTATCAGTGATATACATACATTTTATCTAAATAATTTTTTTAGGAGTTGTTCAATTTTTTCTACTATGCCAAGCTTGGGATCAGTTTTTTTCCAAGTCAGTTATTTTTTAAGATAAATTAATTTTTGTGTTCCTCAGGGTGGTGAATTCAACCAAGCGGATTTCACTGTTTATATGAAATTACAGTTGCCTATGAAAATGTTTCTTTCTCACTTGTAAACTTACCCTGGGAGAGGGGGCAGGGGGGATTGTGGTAGCCATGGGGTAGAACACTGGCTTTCAACGCAGGTCCGTAGTTTGAGCCCTGGCGATGTTGTCCCAGACTAGTTGGGTCGGTGTCAGTCTTATGTGACCGGCTGAGACAGGAGTCAGGGTATTCCCGCCCTGCACATAAAGTCGTCAGACGTCAGTCTTGGGGTCCGTCCGCAATAGAGCCTATATAGTGCTGATTTTGGATGTTACACCAACTCAACTGCTACTACTACTACTATAAACTTACCCATGTCTATACATTAAACTTATACATTTCTCTGCAGGAATGTTGAATGGGCTGATGGGCTTTCTAGCCGACTTTGTCTGCTGTAGATTAAAAGTGGGACACAAGAATGCTGCATCACCTAAAGTTTCGGCACCATCGACCTCTCCACTCGTGCAGCCTGACATTCTCAGCGGCAGCAACAGCGGCAGTCCCATCTTGAGTGCCAGTACCAGCTCGCCTGAGCTCATTCCCCCTGTGGATTCCAATGGTGGTTCTTCAGGTGTAGACTATAACCAAACTCCCAGCGGTTCCAACCAGCAACTGGAGTTTTCTCTACCGCAGCAAGGCAGCGGTGTCTATAGCTGAGGCCTGTTCCTTTATAACTGTTAGGTTGTTTTGAATATGCTTATATTATTGGGTAAATACTTGAAGTTGTTCATAGCCAGCAGCCTGGATTGTGGCTACCATGATGAGATAGCTGCATTCTTATGAGGTTTGCGCCTTTATTACTGTTTTAGGTTGTTGTGAAAATCATTCTATTATTGAGTAAATAAATTATGTTATGTGTAAAAGAAGGGTAATTAGGGTTGTAGCAAGCAACCTGGATTGTCACTTCCATGAAAAAGATAGAAAGCTGCATTCTAATAAGACCTGCCCATTTGTTACTGTCAAGTTGTTATACAAATGCTTCTATTGTTGAGTAAAACTATTATTGTCTGTGAAATGCAATGCATATTTTTTTAAACTTAAAGAAGGGTAATTAGGAGTTTTCTCTGCTATGGTAAGATAGCTGCGTTTACATGAGGCCTGGTCCTTTGTACATTGTTGGTGTGACTGTTAGATTGTTATGAAATTTCTTTTAATTCTGAGTGAATTATTTATTGTCTGTGAAAGATGCTTTGTTAGATTTTTATTATGAAAATGCTGTTATTGAGAGAAGAGTAAAACTATTATGTGTTAAGCATAATCAAAACACAGACATTTGACATAATCAAAACACAGACATTTGACTTGCATTATATTTGAGCTCTTTTAAAAATTAGGACTTGGTATTGATGGGGCAGGACTACTGTCTCAACCAGTGGCATTGTACATTACTCGCCATTTTTAACATCTTGAATAAAGAGAACTATTGACATAACAAGGGTTTTGAAAATCCCCATTTTTCTTTCTACTTGCGCCCTATATACCCTGAAAAACGGTGGAAAATGATGAGGGTACAATTTTCCTCTTTCAATAACGTCCTCCAAGAAATCCAAGAAATCTCCTTATTTTATTACCTAGTTTTGCTGTACTGACACCAGCTCAAACATGGTGGTGTGGTCAAGATTGAAACCTCCTAGTAAGAAGCGACTGAGCTAGCTTGCCCTTGTAATTGTACCAGTGTGATTAAAACATGTGCTGTTGCTCTGCATATGAATGAAATGCAGAGCTTAAGTATGGCCCTGACAATAGGCCAGATCATTATTTCAGTTTCTATTGAGCCGATTTCCTGACTGGGCAAAAAGCAACTGTCTTAATGTGATAAAATTTAATGTTGATAAAGAACAAGACTTAAAGTTAAACTTTTGACAAAATGAGTGTTCCTTACACTCTTCTAAGCTGACATAGTTTTCAAAATTAAAATTGGCTGAACTTGTAAACAATTTTTTTTCTTGGATTTAATTTTATTTTAAGAATCTTATGTGTGGAATGCAAGTCTAGAGAGAGAGAGAGGGGGAGGGATTGAGAGAGAGAGAGAGACAGAGAGAGAAGAGAGAGGGGGGGGGATTGAGAGAGAGAGAGAGAGAGAGAGAGAGAGAGAGAGAGAGAGAGAGAGAGAGAGAGAGAGAGAGAGAGAGAGAGAGAGAGAGAGAGAGAGAGAGAGAGAGAGAGAGAGAGAGAGAGAGAGAGAGAGAGAGAGAGAGGTGGTTTAGCGTTGTTGGTTTTATTTCTATTGATCATTTACAACTGAATTACATGTTTTAATACGAAATTTGTAATTCATAGTTTACTCCATGTAAATTCAGGTGTGGCAGAGTAACAGATGAAAGCCACATTGGGGTGTTTTATTTTCCACCACTTTCTCTGTTTATTATTAATTTAAAATTTGAGAAATAAAATGTTCATATCTTTTACTGAAGAATATCAAAGTACTGGTAAAGAAATTGGTGTGTATATTAGTGCTAGACATTGTGAGAGGAAAGTTGGGTTGTGACACCTGTAAGGGGAAAAATGCATAGTACCTCATCACTATCTGGCCAGATCAAAGTAAAGATTAAAAAAAAAAAGAAAAGAAAGGGGTTTGCTTTTATTAGTTTCATATGTTAGTTGTAATGTAATTTTTTTCTCGTTTTGGTGCTAGTTCTTTGGCTTTACAATTTTTGCTTTGCTTTGTGCCCTTATCTTTTCAGTATCTTTATCTTTGTAATTAAATTTTGAGCTTTTTGCAGGGATATTTGGATTTTTCTACAAAACTTGGCCTAATTATAATCTTTTCCCATGAAATATTTTTTTTTATCTTTGGCTGTATGTTCCATCTCAAATAATTTTGCACTCATTTTTCTTTTTCTCTTATAAGATTTTAGGATTTGAAAAAATAATTGTTGTGCACTTCTTAGTTTAGATGAAAAAAGGGGCATTTATAAGGTATGTATTCTATACATTTTGTTGAATTGAAGCCTTTAATTTTATACTTTTTTTGCATCCTAAAATAGTTCTTGTACTGTCATTCCATTGCCTAAGATATATGGGCACAAAAATATTTTGATATTAATAATCATGCTGTGAAAATTTTATTTACTGCATGCAGCTTGTTTGTCTCATTTTATAAAACAAAGCACTTTGTAACTCCATGCATGTGTGTTACCTAGTGCCTTTTATTTTCTCAGCTGATTAAACATTTTTAATATGGTTTTAATATATTTGAGTTCAAACTTACATATTTACAAATTAAATTTGATTATAACTTTGCCAGACTTTTTTGAATTTCATATATTTTTCTTGTCACCAATTTTCCATTGTCATAAAATAGCTTTTTTCTTTATTTTTACCCGAATCGTATTTTTATGTTTTCCCACCTGAACAACCCCATGTGCTGTGCTGAGGAAACAACAATAACACATTAGTATCTGTACTTCGGGGGGTACTTTTCGACTTCATGTACGGTAGAGAAGAAAAAACAATATATGTGCATCCATATGTCGGGAGTATATTTCGAGCCCATTCACTTCAGGCCTTGAGCATGATTTTGTTACCACTGATCTCGTAAACCAAACTTTCATGGTCTTTTTTTTTCCGATTTGTAAAAGAAAGTTTTCTAACATAATAACATACGGTTAGGAAAAATCTGTATTTTTATTTCTTTGAACTTAGGGGTCGAAAATGATCCCCATTTGTCAAAAAAATATTAGAAAATGACAGGTGGTCAATACCGTATTTAGCCTTTTCTGCCTGTGAGACAAAATCATTTGGAGAAGTGAATGACTGAGGAATACATAAAGTTTCAAAAAATAAATTCCTATTACAAGTATAGTAAAACAAAGAATAACTGACTTCTAGGGTCGAAAATTACCTCCTGATTTACGATTGGGGTAAAAAAAATATCCAGACTGCCCACAGCATTGATTCTATACATGTACTGTTATTCAAAATTCGAAAGAAAAACTGATACTATTTCTTTACATTAGACGGTATCAAATGTAGGCTATAATGAGTCATATGATGATCATGACCATAGTAT
>RQTK01000943.1:0-67720 GCA_003991915.1 Elysia chlorotica
TTCATTTGTTTAGTTGTTATGTTTATGGTAAGTTTCCATATTTGTTGTATTTATTTTTTTTTTATTTAAATAACATCAGGGTTAAATAAATCTGTGGGGCTATAAAATAATTGTTCAGGTTTTAACTAAGAGATTTGAGAATTTTAAAAATGTTTTGTGTTCTTTCCTCATATATACATACCAAACAAATTTAAGTGTAGAAAAGAAATCTAATTGTGTCAGTGCGTACTTCTTTATAATATAACATTGTTAGTTTATTTATTCATTTTTTTTGTTGTTTTTTTTTACCAGATTTCTGAAGGAGACTTGTTAGCTGAAATTGAAACTGATAAGGCCATCATGGGTCTAGAATCATCGGATGAAGGTTACCTGGCCAAAATACTCAAGCTGAAATTGAAACTGACAAGGCCATCATGGGTCTAGAATCATCGGATGAAGGTTACCTGGCCAAAATACTCATACAGGAGGGGACTAAAGATATTCCTTTGGGCAAGGTAATGCTGTCCTTGCTCATAAATACTATACAATGAAAACTGCACACAACTGTCTGATAATTCAAATTTCTCATAGACCAAATTTTTCAAGAGAATAGGTTATTTTTTTTTCCTCTTTGGCGGTATTAAAATCAGACTCATAGTTCAAATTTTTCCTTGGTTGATTCTCTTAATGGAACACTAACACCACCAAAAGTATTTACAAAAGTACTATCTGTCATGTAGACTTTAATGCTTATTGCTGCCCAAAACATAGGAAAGGATGTCTGGATGCTGCCACACACGAGACAGGGCAGAGATGCCACGAGTTCTGTCTCAGCTGGTCACAATATACTGACACTAACACAACCAGTTACAAGGGGACGAAAACGCGGACACATAAATCTGCCGATCCTGGGATTCAAACTGCGGACCTCTGTATCTGGAGACCAACTGCCTCTTGAGCGAGTTTATCCTGTAATCTTCCAACTTCTGCGGGTATTATAGACAGTAACATAGTTTTTGGATTACCTTCCTGTTACTGTTAGCAAAGGTGGCTGCCATAACCAATATGTAATCTAAACCTTATTGCAAAGCATTTTGTGAACTCATTGTTTTTTTGTGCTTGAAAGATACAACATTTTGTCGAGATTTTCCCCAATCTTTCTAGAAAAAGCAGGGTAACAAGGGTCGTAGTAAAGCAGCCCAGGGGAGTGGTGGTGACAGGATAGGCAGAATTAACCCGTATATTCTTTTCTATAAGTCAAACATATCAACAAGGTACACAATCTTTCTGCTGTGAAACTTAATTAAAAAAAGCACATGCAAGGTAAAGTTTTAGAGTAATTTTTTTTTTTTTCAATTTTACAAAATAAAAAGTTCTTATTCGTAACATGTTAGTATTGACTGTCATCCATACTTCTCACTAAGCATGCTTTTTCATGGTTGCCGTTGGCATAATCCTTCTATGTTTAAATAAAAAAATTGATTACTGGGTCTATTCTCTCTTGGTTCCAGCTGATGTGCATCATATTCCAAGAAGAATATAGATCAAATCTTAGTACTATAATTATGTAAAGCCCCTATGTTTTTTAAAAAATTGATTACTGGGTCTATTCTCTCTTGGTTCCAGCTGATGTGCATCATATTCGAAGAAGAATATAGATCAAATCTTAGTACTTTATAATTATGTAAAGCCCCTATGTTTTTTTTTTTAAATTGATTACTGGGTCTATTCTCTCTTGGTTCCAGCTGATGTGCATCATAGTGGAAGAAGAGAGCGATGTTGCAGCATTCAAAGACTACGTCCCACAGCCCGGAGACAACCAGGCCATGCCGGGGAAAGCATCCGCCCCGCCTCCACCAGCCTCTGCTCCATCACCTCCACCACCTGCGTCTGCCCCGGCTGCTGTTGCAGCCCCTCCACCGAGACCCGTCGCCATGGCAGCCCCTCCCGTCGCAGGCCAGGGGGCGAGGGTTTTCGCCACACCCCTGGCCAAAACTCTGGCTGCGGAGAAAGGAGTGGACCTCAGGGTGAGGCTTAGTATAGACCTGTCAATATTCCGACATTGAAATTTTTCGACGGTTCAGACATTCCCATCCTGATTTCCGACAGGTTTTAAGATGCGTTACCTGACCAAATCTAAAAAGTCTGACTTTTGGACGATGATGATGACTTCCGTTTTTTCTTCATTCAGCTTTAACTTATCAGATGACATCCAAGAAGATACATCAGTGACACTAGTGTTTAAGGAGTCTATAAAGAGTCAATATGGCTAAATATTAAAATACTTATAAAGTTGAGAGTCATCAGTATAAGGATGGTAAACAAATCCATGTTCTATGAAAACATTTGTTAAAGACGACATGTACAATCGAAACAGAATCTGTCCGCGCACAGATCCCTGGAGAACCCCAAATTTAAGTTCGTATGGTTCGATTTAATTAGTTTATATCCTGTTTAAACAGCTTGCTGCCTATCTCAAATATAGGAGTGGAACCATTTAACAATGCCCTCAATTCCAAAGGTCAAAGGCAATGTGTAGACAATATCTAGTAAGATTCTATGTATCTTGTAAATTACACCATAGTTTTAGCAAAATGTGTTTTATTAATTGCTTGATTTAACCCATAATTTACCAGCCATCTGACAATTTTACTGTGATAAATTACCGGGTTAAGGGGCATAACTCTATTTTTTTTCATACTTAGGTCATAAAAATCTTTAATAACATCTTAATTATAGAAAGTAAAAATTAGTGAATAATACCATATTTTGCAGAAATGGATAAGCTTTTAATTGATATACAACATGCTGATACAATGTTGCATCTACTGTCTGAAAAAAAATAATAAAGAGAAAAATGGAACAACGAATTTGGGTTTTGGTCTGTTTCATTGAAACTTTCAATGATAGACCTGTCAACATTCCGACGTTGAAATGTCGACGATTCAGACTTTTCCATCCTGATTTCCGACGCATTATCTGACCTAAAGTAAAGTCAGACTTTTGGACAATGGTTCCCCCCCCCCCAAAAAAAAATAATTAAAGTGTGATCTATGTGAGTAGCCGTTAATGACACAAAAAGGTCGGGTCGTCAACGGTTGTATTTTGTTTCGGAGACCATTTTATCGGAGCATTTTTAATAAAGCACCTTGGTTCCTTTTATTTTTTTACATCTCCGGCGACAACTATTAGTGTACATTAAATACAAGCAGTATCGTAGTTTATCAGCAGAGCTGCCTTCCTGTACAACCCCAATATTCTTCGATCGATCCCGTTTTGTTTCCTTTATAGTTTATTATATGTCCGAAACTCCGATTAATAGTACCCATCCTTTCTATCTTGTCTAGTCGCATCAATCGCCGTCATTTCAAAGTTAATGCTTTTTTATTGAGTTTGGTGTTACTTGGTTTCAACCTTCCAATAGGCTTTTCGGGTTACCATAAGTTCTAATGTGTTTACAAACAAGGGAATGTAGCTCTAGTTTATCGTTTATCATTTGCATGCTGATCTTTCCATCTTAATTTTGCACCCAGTCTTTAGTCTTCGTCGTCATTTACTGTTTTTACATGAATCATGTGCTACAATCCACTTTTACAAACAAGGACTAGTTTGTCGTTTATTTGTCTGATTAATACCAATCTCTCAATCTTCACATCCAGTCCTCTGCCCCCGACGTTATTTCCAGCAAATGATTTTCATTGTTCTTAAACTGCGTTTGATCATACTTGACAGCGTTGATAATGTCTAGGGGTGACACTTTTCCGTGGATCAGTGATTTTCCGCCGGCAGCAACAATTTCCGCGGATAATATCAGCGCCGCAGCATTTGGACTGTCTGGAAAAAATTATGAAATCTGTTCAACACTACCGTTGATTAAAAATAAAAAAACTGCCAAAAATAGTAGACGATTTTGCTTTCCCTTTAAAAACGGATAATAAACGAATAAAATACACAGATGCATGATGTATATATATATATATATATATATTGTCTTTGTTTGTTTGTTTAATGTTAAACGAAACATGTTCTTTTTCTGTCCACCAGACACTAGGTGGTAGTGGGCCACAGGGCCAGATTCGGGCCAACGACGTTCTGACGGCGACACCGGGCGCCGCAGTGGCCCCTGGGGCTCCCAGCGCGGCTGTGTCTGTCCCAGCAGCGGCTTCGACAAGCTTTGTGGACCTTCCTCTCTCCAACATGAGACAGGTTAGCTTTTGTTGTAGTTTGGCGTGGACCCTCCACTGTGTCAAACCTGCAACAGTCAATTGTCCATTTGTCACATTCTGGTTGATTGTCCGTTTTTTTACCTGGAAAGAAATTTGCACCTAGCTTCCAAGCCACTAGAGAGCATATTTACTTATGTTAGTCCTCAGCGCATACTTAAGTACCTGAAGGACATTGGTGTATGTAATAAAATTTCACTGTGATAGTCCTAGACATGGATCTTTTAAACTACTGTATATACCCTTCACTTATAACCAAACTTTTCATGCACAATTGTTATGTTTTTACTAGTCAGAGAGATAAAGGGGTCACCGTTGCTACTAGTATAATGCATTAACTGTCTTAGGACATCATGGGCACAACATAGCTGTTACCGTGCTGACATGCCGTAAAACAAACTCACTCACTCACTCACCCAACGTCAGTGCTATATATGCTATATTGTGGACTAATGCCTGACAGGTTTCCGAGCTGACACACAGAGACAGTGAGGGAGTACCATGGCTGTCTCAGCCGGTCACGTTAATTCAGATTTGCCAACATTGCACTTTGGATTTAAATAAATACGCCAAAGTGCGGAAAATTACGCCTTGAAAACAGTACGGTCTATAATTTCAGTTTCTAGCCACATCATAGTCAAAAGTGCACGGGCAAGACAAAATTTAAACGCTTGAAATTTTTGTATTGGTTACCTTCTAAATTACAGAGCAACTTTTATAATTTCAGCAAAAGATATATTCATCTATTGGCTTAAAAGAAGATTCATATCGTCACTGTGCTACAATTGTGGCATCGTCATTTGTTTTGCCTCTACTGAGATAATCAGTAAAAACTAATTTATTTCCTTTTATTGCTTCAAATTGGACACAATTTTCTAATAAGATAGAATTAAAACATATGAGCGAAGTTTTAATCGGAAAGTTAAGTTAAGTTGGATCTCATTTTCACCTTTACAATGATATATTACTTGCATCCTGACATAGGTCTCCTTTATGCCTTAATTAGAGCACAGTGATTATATAAGGGTTGCAGTGTAATAGGGAGTGTTTACAGAGCACATTGTGTTGTAGTATTCTCTTTGAGACCTCGTTTTAACATTTTGTTCTGCTATGTTTTTATTTGACAAGGTTATAGCCAAGAGATTGACGTTGTCTAAACAGACTATACCACACTACTATCTCAACATTGATGTCAATGTGGACAGGATTCTTAGGTAAGATTATAATTGTGTTGTTAAATTACTGTAGAGGATTGATTTATTCTAGGTAAGGTCGTAATTGTATTTTTAAATTACTGTAGAGGATTGATTTATTCTAGGTAAGGTCGTAATTGTGTTGTTAAATTACTGTAGAGGATTGTTGATATTCAGAGATATTGGCTATTGGGGATTGCTTTGCGTTGTGAAACACTTTTGTTCTATGAGAGCTATACTGGAAGTATTTAAATTTATTTGACTAGGTAGAGACCATTTTGACAAAACGTACAAATAGTGACTTTGATAAATTTATATTTAATAGATTTTATGGATTCTTGAGGTAAAGATGAAAAAGTCACTATCACCATAAGAGGATAAAGCTTTAACTTTCCAACTGACTATATACATATTTTTTCTGGTCCATAAACAAGAAGATTTAGCGAATGAAATGTCTGATATATATCTCTAAAAATAGGTAAAAGAAAATAAAATAATATACCTTCGACCATCCCTTCATACTATATCTCGTTAGACATTATGTACTTAACTGTATTAAGTTCAGTTATGCTTGTGATAACTTCAATATCTTTACATTCTTTACTTAATTAACTGTGTTAATTTCAGTTTTGTTTGTAAGAACTTCAATATCTGTACAATCAACTCTACAGCATCAGAAAACAACTGAACGAAGCTCAAGCCAGGACTGGGGGCAAGAAAATCTCAGTTAACGATTTTATCATCAAAGCTTCTGCTCTTGCCAGCAAGAAAGTGCCCGAAGCCAATTCAGCATGGATGGGTGACTTCATTAGACAGTGAGTGTGGTCTTGCAATGTCTCTCCCGATCATTTATCTCTACCCAAGATTGAATCTTTAAGAAGTGGGGTTGAAGAATGGTTTAAATAAATAAAGGCTCAAAATATTATATCTTTTAAACATATGAAAGAAATTGCTAGTTCCAATTGCTTTGATAGAAAGCTCAAATTCTTTAGCCAACCGTGTTGAAAATATTATATTTTGTTTACGCAAAGCCTTGATATTGCTGACATGTCTTTCTGACACTATGAGATGAAAAAATAAATAAAAAAAACACTGCGTTTGTTAAATAACACTAGTCCTTGGTGTATTTTTTAATGTCATGGTTAAGCTTGTGTTAAAGTCAGTATTGGTAGCTGAATCAACTAATAAGCTTGGCCATTGATTAGGTTTGCAGTGAAGCTAAAAATCTCTATTTGCTTTCTCAAAAGTTAGCAGCTGTGATCTATTGTGTTGCAAAGCTTACCTTATGGATTTGAAGAGGATGAAATTAGGGCCTTTGTTGTTTTTAACGCATAAACTAAATTATACTCTCTGGTGAAGATGCTACATTATGACCATACCTGCATTAGAATATTATTATGCGTCTCTTTTTTCAGGTACAACACAATGGATATCTCAGTTGCAGTTGCGACAGATAATGGACTTATTACACCAATTGTTTTCAATGTTGAAACAAAGGTAAGTGAAAGGCTAGACATACTTGTGAAGCGGCTTGTACTGCAAAGAAACTGTTAGCTGGACAATCTATAAATCTGAAGAATCAACCACAGACCAGAGATTCTTGGGGATTGGAAATGTTTTTCTATGAAACCAATTGTGTCTCTGAATAATTCTATTATTCAGACCTAGTGATATTTAGTTCGAAACACTTAAGTTCTCGGGATGCACAACATATGCGGAATCATGCCTGTTGTCAGGTTGTTGGACAAATAGCCTAAGTTCTCAAAGCTGCGAAAATGTTATTCTATCTTTACTGGTTCAAAAGATCTATACATTTTATAAAAACCCTAAAACCAGTGCAACTTCATGAGCATTTCTGGCAAAATACTGTGAGTGTGACTCCCTTGAGTTAAAAGTGTTTTCTAAGCACTAAATGTGTATTAGTTTTACGACCTGGCTGACAATGTCTATCAGTGTATGTGTGTTTGATCCCACCCAGGGCCTGTCACAGATTGCCCAGGATGTCGCCACACTGGCTGCCAAGGCGAGGGAAGGAAAACTGCAGCCTCAAGAGTTTCAGGTGAGCTGGTACATTATGTCTTTCATTCTCTCCTGGTTTGAGGGGGGTGCGGTGGCCCTGGGGTAGAACATCGGCTTCTGCCGCACAAGGTCCAGGTTCGAGCCTTGGCGATTTCGCTCTCTACTGGTTGGGTCGGCGTCAGTATAATATGACCGGCTGAGACAGGAGTCATGATATCCCTGCCCTGTCTCGTGTGTGGTAGCACATAAAATTGTCAGACGTCCGTCTTGGGGCCCGTCCACAATATAGCCTATATATAGTGCTGATGTTGGACGTTAAATCAACTCAACTCCACTCTCCTGGTTTGATATCCCATTTGGTTGGTTTGTTTGATGCTTAGTGTCCAGTGACAGCACTAAATACGCTATATTGTAGACGTATCCCAAGGCTAACGTCTGACAATTTTATGTGCTGCCACACAGTGGCAGTGCAGGGATGCCATGACTGAATTGTACAAATACATTATTTACCTATTGTAGGTTTCGAACCAACACTTTACTATTTGAGCTTCTGACTAAATCGTACAAATACATTATTTACCTATTGTAGGTTTTGAACCAACACTTTACTATTTGAGCAGATTCACTTCCCATATTCCATGGAGTTCCGTCACATTTACAAATCCCACTGAAACATTCACCCTGGTTTATTACCAGTAAGTGATCAAAAGGGATATTTTTCTGGTTTCACACTGACTTCCTTTTAGGGAATACATGTGTCATTTCCAGGTCATTGTCATAATTAGGGACCAGTTTTGTGAGTGAAAACTGACTAGGAGCACACACTGTCTTTTCATCATTAAGATCAATTGAAGGATTAGGTTAAACAAGGCTTATTGTAGCCATAATTTGCTGCCATATTTATGTCTTTCTTTTCTGTATACTTAGGATTCATAAAAACCTTTGATATTATGTTCATGATGTAAATTTCAGTTACTTTTGTTTATTTCCAGGGAGGCACCTTTACAATATCTAACTTGGGCATGTTTGGCATAAAGAATTTCGCAGCTGTGATCAACCCACCTCAGGTATGGAGCAAATGAGTTTTAATGTTTTCGCAGATGATCAAGTGTTATGTATTCAATGTTAAAGTTATAACCATGGCTTCTGTTTTCTCATGGTTTAACTGGAAACCTTTCTTTTGACTTTCAACCTCAAGAAGATTTTACAAGTCTGTTGCACCTTCCATTATCACTTCATTATTATTAACATCTAATGGAAGAAAACACAGGTGCCTTTTGTGACTTTCATGGACTAAATTTAAAACTCAATAGAGGAATCTGATGTTCTCAGAACCTGCTTATTATTGTAATGTTATTTTGAAGGATTTGTTTTACAAAAGTAAAAAAACAGACTGTACTCCACACTTTAATTGATGCTATCTAGGCCTAGGCTTTTTTTTTTTTTTTTTTTCATCAGGCTTAAGGCTGGAAATTGCCAAAACTTAATTAGTTAATAGGACAGGGTAAATATTTCATTGCCAATTTACACGCCAGGATATTTTCATAGTTGTTAACATTGTAGTGTTAGCCGAACCCTTTTCAGTCCCCTGCTGTTGTTGCTTGTGTTTCAGGCTTGTATCCTGGCTGTAGGTGGTGCTGAGCAAGTGGTTGTGCCGGATTCAAACACTCCCTCAGGGTAAGTCTACACTGGTTACAAAGAGAAAAAGGAATTGAGTAGCTTAAAATCCACCGAGTTTCCAGAAATTTATATGGAGACCTGGGTACCACAGAGGGGGACATAGTACTCCTTGGGTAGAACATCGGCTTCTGGTGCAGGAGGTCTGCGGTTTGAGCCCCGCTCTGACGACTTTGTCAGCTCCTGGTTGGTTTAGTATCCGTATAATCTGATTGGCTCTGAGACAAGAGTCATGGTATCTTGGCACTGGCTCTGTGTGGCAGCATGTAAACTTTTTAAACATTAGTCTTGGCACCTGTCCACAATATAGCCTTTGTAGTGTTGGTGTTGGACGCTAAGGAACATCAAACGGCACCATAAGATTTGATTTTCAAATGTCCTGCTCATGAGTCAAGATCACTACTGACTGAGCTTTGTGGTGGTGTAGAGGCTTTTATTTCAAAGGTTTAATACGCCATGTACTTTATGTAGTACAACTACAATAAGAAATTCAAAACATGGTTGTTATTACTATTTTTATTTCTCTCCAGTAAACCTGAATTTCAAAGGCCCGTCTTAAAGACTGTTATGATGTTAGAAAGCGATGAGTTTGAATAGACTTGGACGTGTGCGATTGTTTGTAATGAAAAGACCTTGTCCTATAATTTTTTTTCCTAAATCAAAATGTCATAGACACCACAATATACAAGTTCATAAAAAAAAAATTGTATGCACAGCTTTTGAAAAAGTAGCCACAAATTAAATATTTTGTTTGTTTGTCTTGTTTTGTTACAAAAGCTGCTTTTACGTTGTGCTGTTATGGGAGCATGGTTTCATGTAGATGTCTGTTAAATTTCTCTGGCTGCTCGCAACATTTCTAGCCAGCAGCGGGTGACTAAAGTTCCCGTGACCAACTCTGGTTGGTGGCCATGGTCCAAGGAAAATCAAATAACCGTGGAAGTGGAGAGACCCCAAACGAATCAAACAAACCGATCTCCGAATATAGCAGGGTGAGGGACGTTGGTGTTTCAAGGTTCTTTTCTTTGTTGTTGTTGTTGTTGCTTAGGAACACCGACTATGTGTAAAGTTTTGTTATCCCAACATGATAGCAACTCAAATATCAGCCATAGTTCTTATTGTGCTGTTTGGTTCCATTTTGTATTTCTTCTTGATGTTGTTTTTTTATATATTATATAATTATCTGTTGATTAGTGATTTTCTCTTTTCTTCTACCATTGAATTGAGTGTATCCATAATCGTTGTTGATTTCTTTCTTGATAAAAATGTTTTTCTTTTCTTTTCTTAATTTTTTTTTTTTTAATTTATTTGTGCTGGTCTTGTTATAACTTGTTAGATGTTGCAATATGTCTGTACATCTTTCATACAAGTTTGAGGTAAAAAATTACTTCTCAATAGCTGTATTTTGTAACTCATAAAGCTTAAAGTCAAGTTTGTTTCTAAAGACAAAGAAATCAAAATGTTTTTCTTCTCACTCTTTCTTTGAAAGCATGTTGCTTTATTTTGTTATAAATGTGTCCAAGCTTTTCTTTCAATATCAGAATTTTATATCATTCTGTTGTTATAACAATTCAGAAAAATGAACTTACAACAGTGTAATGTATTAACTGTCTTAATACATAGACACAATATAGCCATTACCGTGCTGGTGAGCCGTAAAAATAACTTCAACTTTCCTTGTTGTTACTACTGGGCTATTGCAAGTGTTCTTTATTGCCATGTCTTTGAAAACCTACACATTTATCATTACTATAAATTATCACTGAGGTTTTTCTCTAGTTTTCAAACTTGTTAATTTCTTTTTAGAGCTGAATAGATGCAAAATGAATTGGAAGAAAAAGACTTGCCTGTTCAACCTGGTGTTATATATATATGTTGCAATGTACATTATTATTTGAGCCTGTGATGATGGGATCGTTTTCTGGGTACCAGAATTTAACCATTTTTTTTTCTGAATGTACATGTATTATAAAGAAGAATCTTGGTTGCCATTGTTTTCAGGAATTTGGCATTTTAATTTTTGTGTGTGTTTGCCTTTCTAATGCCAGGCAAAAATATGGGTTGTTGTTTTTAAATTAAGCAGTTACTTTTTTTCACTTCAAGATAACTAAATTTGCTCTAATTTTTTTTATCCTAGATATGCTAGATTCTTGGCATAAGGTGTGGAATTTATATTTTTAGAAAGAAATTTTTGTCAGATGACAACCATGAACTTGGAGCCTGCTTATTGATTGTAAATCTTAGCACACACAAAAATTGCAACCAAGTTTTGTGCCAGTCTCATTGAACTATTTGTTGCTGTTGCAAATTTTGATCCTTGATGTTTATTGTTGTACAGTTGTTGTTGTTGTCAATTTGCATGGCTGGTTTTAGACGATGTTGATTTTGAGTGTTTTGGTAGGTATGGCATAGACAGTAGATAATACACAAAGAATTGAAACCCATAGACTTGGTGCTATTTTCACCTAAAAGTTGGGTGTAATTTTCGCCTGAGAAAATAAATTTATTCTACGGCCCATTCATGGCAATTTCTTAGTACTAAATTTTGTTGTAAGTTTACACCTGCTGCGAGCTAGGACTAAAGTAAGAGCTAAGAAGAAGCAAATTACTGTGGCGTTATATATGTTTGGTCTTGAATATGAATAAATAAGACTGAAGGGCAACTGAATTTAAAAGATCATTGCTGATTAAATTTAAATCTATTCCAAGCTATATATATATTCTTGGACCATACAACATTTATATTGAATTCAATACATGTACCACAGATTTAATTTCTGCATGTTGCATCTATTCATGTATACTTTTTATCTTTCTCCGACCCAATCATTTTATCCTGTCAACCCGCGTCCCAGTTAACTGGGATTATGCTTTGTGCTATGTCACATACAGACATGAATTATGCCTTGGGGGTGCAGCTTTTATAAATTAAAATAATATAAGATGTATACTTCATTGTCTATCCAAAAAAAAGTCTCATGAAAGAGTTAACCACTATGTCTCAGTTGAAATGTTTAATATAAGATGTATACTTTATTGTCTATTCAAAAAAAAAGTCTCATGAAAGAGTTAACCACTAGATCTATGTCTCAGTTGAAATGTTTAATATAAGATGTATACTTCATTGCCTATTCAAAAAAAAAGTCTCATGAAAGAGTTAACCACTATGTCTCAGTTGAAATGTTTAATATAAGATGTATACTTTATTGTCTATCCAAAAAAAAAGTCTCATGAAAGAGTTAACCACTATGTTTCAGTTGAAATGTTTAATATAAGATGTGTACTTCAATGTCTATCCAAAAAAAGTCTCATGAAAGAGTTACTAACCACTATGTTTCAGTTGAAATGTTTAAGATGTATACTTAATTGCCTATTCAAAAAAAAGTCTCATGAAAGAGTTAACCACTAGATCTATGTCTCAGTTGAAATGTTTAATATAAGATGTATACTTCATTGCCTATTAAAAAAAAAAGTCGCCTATTCAAAAAAAGTCTCATGAAAGAGTTAGTCACTAGATCTATGTCTCAGTTGAAATGTTTAATATAAGATGTATACTTAATTGCCTATTCAAAAAAAGTCTCATGAAAGAGTTAACCACTCGATCTATGTCAGTCGTAGTTGAAATGTTTAATATAAGATGTATACTTCATTGTCTATTAAAAAAAAAAAGTCTCATGAAAGAGTTAACCACTAGATCTATGTCTCAGTCTCAGTTGAAATGTTTAATATAAGATGTATACTTCATTGTCTATTAAAAAAAAAAAGTCTCATAAAAGAGTTAACCACTAGATCTATGTCTCAGTCTCAGTTGAAATGTTTAATATAAGATGTATACTTCATTGCCTATTCAAAAAAAAAGTCTCATGAAAGAGTTAGTCACTAGATCTAGATGTCTCAGTCTCAGTTGAAATGTTTCATGATGTGATTTCCCCCCCATTTTTTTCCCTCCCTTCCAGTTTCCGCAGCAGCCACGTGATGACCGTGACACTGAGCTGTGACCACCGCGTAGTGGACGGGGCCGTGGGTGCCCAGTGGATGGCCGAGTTCAAGACGCTGATGGAGCACCCAGAGGCCATGCTCTTATAGCCCAAGGCTGCCATAGCTGGATAGCTAGAAACAGAAAAACAGAGAATTGTAAGAATTGTAGAGGCGGGAGAAAGGGGGAAGGAGAGGGGGGCGGGGCTAAGATGAGATGAGATTGAGATTGAGCCCAGTCTGTTGTAGATGCGGTGTGAAGAGGATGGAAGAGAGATGAGATTGAGCCCAGTCTGTTGTACTTGTAAGTGTTGTAGAAGTGTCAAAATTAAGCATAGCTGTTTATTCTGTTATAACAGAGATGTCAAAGTCAAGGAGAATTGGGGGGGGAGGGGGAGTTGGAGATGCGGGTGTGAAGAGTAACTAATGGAAGATGAGATGAGATTGAGCCCAGTCTGTTGTACTTGTAAGTGTTGTAGTGTCAAAATTAAGCATAGCTGTTTATTCTGTTATAACAGAGATGTCAAAGTCAAGGAGAAGGGGGAGTTGGAGATCCGGGTGTGAAGTGTAACTAATGGAAGCAGTGAAGAAGACAAGTAAATCCTGCAAGTCTGTTATGGTCTGTATTTTTTATAAAAGGGTTGGTGGGCAGTTATGATGGAATAGCAAGTCGGATAATCAGCCTGAATGATATGACTTGTATGGTGCATGATTTGTTGGAACTTGACATGTTTTTAATATTATCATTCTATCCTCCCAGTTATGTTTTTATTGATTTCTCTGTCTGACGAAAAAAAGAAAAAAAAGGAAAGAAATGTGGACTAACTAGCTTTGATTGTTTTTAAACAAATTATTATTTCTGCTCTTTGGTAGCAGCTGTAGGATTGTATGGCTTCAGGCCTCTCGTCGGAACTCTTTGTTTTTGTAAATTTCCAAATCTTTATAAGTTGATCGAATAGCGATGGTCTTGGAACAGTGTGATGGCTTGTCATCCTAAATTTTTATTACACTGTTTCTTCTAATAGGGACACTCACTGCTCTGATAATATACTGTTCTTGCATTATCTTTATTGGATCTTAAGATAAGATAAACTTTATTGATCCTCAAGAGAAATTTGTTCTGAATTAACAGTGCATTGGACAAACAGTGATGACATTACATGTTATGTATCTGTAACCATTTTGGGGGAATTTGGCATGTCATTCTCATAGTTTTAAGTTTGTTTTAACCTAGAGATGAGGTTTAACTAAGAAAAATTCCTTGCAAACATTTGTGCCTGTACCAGTATTGCTGGGAATATACTAGACAATAAATCTGGACTCAAGAGAGTCCGGTTTCTGTACTGAAGCAGTTGAATGTTTTTCTTAGGCTTTCAATAATGATTAAGTTTTATCATAGATATCAAAGCACAAGTTGAACATGACCAAAGCCTTGTCTGTGGTGCTAAGATAGAATTTGATCATGAGTATGTGTGTATACACGTTTATGCCATATAGTTTTCATATTATAAGTGGTTTGCAGTGATTCTTTCTATATATGTATTTAGATTTGGGAGTTTTAAGTTTTATCATACTCATGTATGACCTGCAGAATGACAGTAAATAACAATATTTTTGTTGCTGAAATATTTTTCTCTGTTGTGTTTACAGTTTTGTCAGAGCCAGGGAGAATAACATTCTTGTGTTGAAAAAAATATGAAAAAAAATCTTGAATTTGTCTGAGAGGAAATTGTTCTTTATCTCCAGAGAAATTGAGATAAAGGAAGAGATTTGACTTTCAAGCATCACATAACTATTCATGTTAATTGAATTATAACAAATATCTTTTTAAAGTAGATGAAAAATGATTTTAAATAAATTGATTTTTTTGTGTGTGTCAGGATTTGTTATTTATTCATTTAAAGCTTGAGGCATAAACTTTATTGTTATTGCTTTTAGACATTAATAATAATAATAAAAAATACCAGATAAGATGCAATGTAATTGTATAGTTTGATAGATGTCACAGATGCATATCCCCTCATTTGATAGACTTTTTTTTCTTACTAGCATTATTGGATACCTCTCTTGTGATGTATGTTTGAATTTGACGTTGGATTTTTCCCCCTCAATCATCTTTGTTTTATTACATTGTACTTATTTTATTTTTTTATTTTTTTTTTTATCAAAACCCATCTGTCATTAAAAAAAAAAATGGTTTTCTTAATACAATGAAATCTGATAGTCAGTTTTTGTTTTTGTATGTAAATTATGGAAAACATTAAATCAATGGCGAAACTTTCAAAGATGAAATTGAGATTCTTTGTCGCAACTCATATATGTATCTTCATAATTAAATAGTTTGCACAATATTGTTCTTGTCTTAGCAAGGCAAATAGGCGCTGCATGGAGATTACAGTTTTCCACGTTTATCGTCATTTACTTTTTTTGTCCTTTCCTCTTGCTTCTTACCTTTCCATTAATTTCCCATTCAATCACTTTATTTACTGTACCAATCGTTCCCATTTGTATGGCCGGTGAAATGTAGAACTTTGTTTGGCCTGCTTTTTGAAGCCTGAGATTAAGAAACAATTGTTTTTAATATTATTTTTTTCTGATAATTATGCAAAGATTGATGTGGTACAGGTATAGTTTCCACTTTTGTTGTTACTTTTAGCATAGAATTTTTGAATGTTTGACGTCTTTTGTCTGGTTACTGAGCCGTATATTTGTGATGTGGGTCTGCAACAGGTCCAAACGCAAGTCACATTAAGTAAGGGGCGGAGGTACCGGTAACCCAGTCTGTCAAGGGCTTGGCATCAGAAACAGCTGGTTGTTTAACAAACAAACAAAAAAATATGGATAAAACATTAGCTAGTCTTTAGCTTCATAAATCTACATTTGTATTTAGTTTTTGGAACGGATTTTAGAACCAGTCCTCCCCAAAAACAAGAGGTTGAGAGTATTAAAATTGCTTGTGTTATAATATTGTAGGCAAATTTTATTTACAACTTAGTGCGTGTTGAAGTTAATTTATTTTTCCGTTGCAATTTCTGTATGTGATATACTATTTGAAAGTGAGTACATATTAACTATAGTACTATGTATTCAGTGGTGTGAAGCATTTTCCCAGCACTATACTTTGTAAACTGACAGTGAAATATACATAATGTTGACTTCTTGTTTGTTTTATTTGAAGAAATAAAATGCTATTAAATAATGTTTTTGTCCCTTTTATTCATTAAAAAATGCTTTTTCGACTTCTAGAGTTATGGAAAAAAGTAAACAATATTTCATTGAAAAGTTTGCTCCTTTTTTAAAAGGAATTTTTAGTTTCTAATATATTATTAATTATGGATGGTGATGACGAAAATGACAATGAGGACGATGATGATGATGATAATAATTTAACAATACATGCAGTTTATACTGGTAAATGTTTCACACACACACACTAACAGCTACAAAGTGTGCTTGTACACAACCCCCAAAAATGTGGTTTTGGTACTACCTTCATATTTAAGCACCCCGTAAAAGAGTCACATGTTTCCATCTGAGACACTTGTTACAACCCAGGGATACCGAAGGAATAGCGTTTTGTTGGTTTGTCCGGCTACTGGGCAAATAGCCACTTCCTAAAAGTTTATACTTTTTTACACTCACTCAGCGAAATGTCTGATTGAACCGATTAACGTTCACTACAGTTATAAACAAGATTGACTAGGCCTATGTTATGAAGAAATTAAAGAAGAAAATTGAAAGCGACTAAGCGGGATTAAAACTTTAAATCATTACCCATGTGGGCATTGATGTTATGTTAACAGAAAATATTGTACTCACCATTATAATACTAATGCTGATTTGAAGACAACACCAGGAAAGCCTGAGGGTCATCATTTTGAAGGCCACTGGTCGCGTCTTCAGTGCTGGACATGATCTTAAAGAGCTGGTCAGTATATTTATATCATTATAAGCATTTTATTTTTTCAATGTTTTGATATAATGTGAAAAATAGATAGACCATTTGTTGTTGTTGTTATTAGTCCAGTAGCCTCTGAGCTTGCGCTCTTTTGCCTAGGGCCATGAAGAAAAAGGCAGCAGTTCTCTGTAGCTGTGCTGAGGTGGAATATAAAGCCGTTTGTAGGTCAGGTCTCATAGGGAGGAAATGTTGTCTTTGTTGGCTAAGATTGGGGCATTGGAACAGTGTGTGTTCCACGGTCTCCAAACTGTCATCACACAAAGGACAAAGTGGTGTGTGTTCTGCGTTGAATCTGTTCAGGTGAAAGTTGAGGGGGATGTGTTGCGTTCTCAGGCGAAAAATAGCACATTGCTCTTTCCTCTGAAGAAGGTATATAGGATCATGAAGTTTAACTGTATTTTGGTACTTGTACACAATTCTACCGGTTGTCCCCCTTGCCCACTGGTTCATCCATTCTTCTTTAAAATTTTGACGGATAATTCTTTTAGCTGTTTGGTAGGTTGTTTTTACTAGCGGTTGTTCTTGCATAGCCCCTTTTTTCGCAAGTCTATCAGCCTTTTCGTTTCCTGGTAGATTGATATGGCTTGGGATCCACTGACATTAGTGACAAACAAGCGTGATGGGATGTTTATTGAGAATGCTCTTAATTTCTAGAAGTATGTCAAGTGTTTCTGAAGAGTTTTGTGTAGTTTCCAGGGATTCTAGGGCCGCTTTTGAGTCTGTGAAAAGAACTGTATGTGTTGCCAGGGATGGATTTCTTTGAAAGGTTTCATTTAAAGTAAGTAGGGCTGCTTGTATGCCTTTAAGTTCTGCCTCATAGTTAGAGCATGTTTCGCCGCAGGCAGAATAAAGCTCTTTGGAACTTCCATCTGGGAAACACATCAATACACCGTATCCAGCATTTACAGTCGCTTTGAAGGCAGACCCATCTGTGTAAATGTGGATCCAATCTTGAGGGTAGCTGTCAATAGTTCTCTCAGCTGTTCTTTTTAGTTCATATAGATCTGTTTGCTTGGTAACATTTTCGTCTATTAGATTAAGTTTTATTTCTGGGCATAGAAGTGGTATGTGAGGTGGTATTTTCATCACTCTTTCTGTTAGGGCTCTTGTTTCAGGAAGATGGCATTTCTTTCTTAATTCTTGTGTCTTGTGCAAAATAGATTGGTGTTTAAGCCTGCTTTTCCCTTTCCAGTTTTCAACAAGTTTTTTTGTTGCATTATTATTTGGCAGTCTAAGACATCTCTCCGTGAGTTCTAATGCTGCCTTTTCTCTGCGTAAACTCAAGGGTTCGAGGTTGGCTTGGATTTCACATGCTGCTGTTGGAGTTGATCTCATTCCTCCACAAATAAAACGAAGTGCTTGGCTTTGGATGCGGTCTATTTCTGTGTTTGTTGATTGGCTGCTTGAAATTAGTAATGATTGGTTGTAATCTAGTACAGACCTGATATATCCGATATAAAGGGTTCTTAGGGTTCGCATATCGGAGCCCCATTTTGTGCTTGCGAGGCGTTTAAGAAGTGAGAGTCGTTTGGTAGCCTTTCCTTTTATGTTTGCCACATGTCTTTTCATCGTGAGTCTACTATCAAGTTGAACTCCCAGATAAGTTGGATGCTCATCTTTTTTTAACTGCTGTTCTTCAAGTTTAATGGACAAATTGCGCTTGGTTTCTTTTGGACTGAGAGTAAATGTTGTATACACTGACTTGTTTGGGTTAATTATCAGTTTCCATTGTTTGCAGTACTTATTTAGCATTTCTAGGTCTCTGTTTAGATGTCTGGCATTCTGTCGAGTGTATTTACCAGTATGCCATATTACCAGGTCGTCTGCATAGAGAGCCTTCTGTGATTTGATGTTCTTAGCAATATCATTGAGGACAATCAGGAACAATGTACAACTCAATGCTGAACCCTGTGGAAGACCATCTTCAAGGACTTGTTTTGATGATAGTGAGTTATTAAGTTTTGTCTGTATAGTTCTCTCACTAAGAAAACCTTTGATCCACCGGTACATGTTACCTTGAATTTGTAGTCTCTGCATTTTTAAAAGTAAACCTTTTCTCCACACTCTGTCGTATGCCTGTTGCAAGTCTATAAAGACAGCAGAAGTGTAGTGTCCATCTTGGTATCCATTTTGTATGCTTTGACAGAGCCGAAAGAGGTGGTCTTCTGTACGACTTTTTGCCCTGAAGCCTGCTTGGTCTTCAGTAAGGATTTTAGATTCTTCTAGCCACCAGTAGAGTCGACGATTGATGATTTTTTCGCCTACTTTACCAACACAGGAGGTCAGTGAGATTGGTCTGTAACTCTTATGATCCTTTGGGTCTTTATCTTTCTTTAAGATGGGCGCGATGTGAGCGTTTTTCCAAGCTTTTGGGAGTCGTCCACTATTCCATGTATAATTGAGAAGATATAGCAGTGTTTTATTTCCAAGTGGACCCATGTGTTGTAACATTTCATTATGTATTTTGTCAGGGCCTGGGGTCTTTTTCTGCTTGAGTGTCTTTAAGGCAGTTACTAATTCCTCAAGTTTGAGTTGTTCTGTAAAAATTGTGGCAATATCTTTTTCATTTTTTTCCCTCATCTTCAGTTCTTTCATCAATGCCCTGTCTTTTAGCTTGTCTGTTCTAGATTTATTTATATTTGCAAAGTGTTTGTTAAGCTTCTCTGACTGTTGTTCCTTGGTTTTGCAATCTGTCATGGGTTTTGGATTTGATTTGTGTTTTTTTCCAGAAAGGTTTTCTAAAATCTTCCAAGCTCTTCTTCCGTCTTTCCTCAAATCTAAGGTTGCACATGTTTCATGCCATTTCTCTCTCTTCGCTGATCCAATCACTAGTTTAGCCCTTGCCGTAGCTCTATTGTAGGCAGTTTTGTTATTTCGTGTTGGTTCTGTCTCTGCCTTATTTCGTGCTTCTTTTCTTTCTGTTACAACTCTATTGATGTCTTTGTTCCAAAAGGGTTTATATTTGTTTATATTGCCTCTCGGTATGTGATGTTTTGAAGCTGTTAGTATAATGGATGAGAACTTTTGTTCCATATTGTCCACATCTTTAATTTCATTAAGGTTAATTTTGCTGAAAAGTTGTTCTGACTCCACCCTGAACCCCTTCCAGTTAGCCTTTTGGAAGTTCCATCTCGCTATTCTCTGCTGGGGGGCCCTATCATGTCTTGTTTGTATTGTGGTGATTAGTGGATGTCTGTATTTTCTGGTAACCAGTAGCATACTTGTCACCAGTGGCAGCCTGGTTTCGCGCTGACTGGCGCGGGCCTTTTACGAGGCGTCGCCCGATCTCGTTTGATTTATCGTTTGCTTTCTCCATGGCGTTACTGGGGTTTTCTGCGACTTATCTTCCTACCCACCCAAACCATCACACCCAGACTATTCCCAGGCTTTTCCTCCACTGCATCCGTAGTCAGCATTCTCCTGTCAGGAATGTACTCACAGTTTGATGATAGCCGGAAAAACAAAATCCCAGCGACACTGTGCACTCAGCTGCAGTCCCCGCCACCAGAGCCTGCTGGCTGGCTGACATTTGTCCATTTTGTCAGCTACTATTTAATGCCATAAGTGGATGAAGGTCACTGGATCGTCACGTCATGCAGCGTCTGTGAGGGAGTTCACAGGGACCCGTTCCTCCGGCTTCACAAAAACATGCTTTCTACCCTGAGAGAGAGAAGCTGACATAGTGTTTGTAGAGGGCAACCCAGGAGGTGTCCTCATGTAACAGTTTGAGTATCACAGAGGGGTAATAAAGGTAAAGGAGATAGACTAAGACAAAGGGCAAGTACACCCCCAAGTGAGGAGGGGCCTGTTATACACACTAGTACAGAGACTAGTTCGACCCCACAGGCAAGGATCTCCCATGTTGATGGACATCGGATTTTTCCACACGCCCGTGGGTCCTGTATGTCACACCTCGCATGGGCATGGTGTCCTCCTGGCCAGAGCTCAGTCAGCTACCCACGACCTCGCGGTCAGGGCACCCAGGCAGCACGACGTGGACGTTGAGTTGACTTGAGTGTTTTATGCGATTAAATATGCATGGACTGACAGCTGCCGCACATATTTACCAGAGAGAAACTGGAAGTTGCGCATTAACACCCCTTGCTACCCATAGACCATTATAAAAGGCAATTGAAAAAAAAAAAAAAAAAAAAAATCAGTTGAAACAGCTTACTTAGTTGAGGTTTTCTGCGAGAACATTTTTTTTCCTGATTCCATGACCATCTATGAGCTTTGCGCCTGGTCTGGGCCTTCTAGATATTCATGATTAATAAATTTGTTATTATCCAACCAATTTTTTTTTCCAAAGCCTGATCCGATGTGAAATTTGAGCCAGGTGAATGTATAACAAGAGCGAGAGAGCATATACATACATCATTTCAATGAAGCAATTAAAAGCCTAATAGGTGCAGGCTTTTAAGTCAATAACTATGGGACAAAAAATGATTATTATGGTGCAATTAGTGATAAAACAATGAAAAACTGTGTGCCTTTCATGTGGTTTTTTTTTTACATTAGTATTTGCATATGGATGGATTAACAGAAGGGTAATTAAAGTAAACAATAAAGGACCACAAGCTTTGCTATTGGGCTATTCGTCTTTTCATCCTCTTTCATCACTGTATTTATAAGATATTAGTATAATGTGATCAGCTCAGACAAATGAGTTGGTATCCCCACTCTACCTCTGTGTGGCAGACTTTAGTCTTGAGATGGTTCTGGAGCACTGTATTGGTTAGAGCATCAGTTACCTAAACAGAAGGTCCTTGGTTCAATCCTGGTTAGGTGGGTGCCAGTATAATGTGACCAACGAAGTCCCGTGTACCCCGCTCTGAGAGTGCTGTATAAGGCTTTTCTTGCCATTCCACGGTATAGCTTACTTGCATGGATGTTGGAAAAAAAACACAAACAAATTAGTTATAAAATGTCCACTTAAACTTATAAAGATTCTACTTTTTGTGTGTGAATTCCAGACACCTGAGGCGGGAAGAGACCATCATGAGGAAGTTTTCTCCACCTGTACCTCGGTGATGAATCTGATACAGGTAAACACCTTTTTTTTGCTGATTTCCAAACAATACAGTGGACTCTATTTAAGCTAAACCTCTTGGGGACAGGCAAAAAGTTTTTGTCTCAAGATCATGTTAACCTTTTGAGTCTGAGGCACCGCCTAAGAGAGTGAATTTTTCTTTTACTGAGCACTGTAACACTGCTTATAACCATGTACATCTAGATCTAGAATGGACTGAGAATTACACAGTAACGCACCAGTGACATATAATTATTCGATGATAGAAATTGTGGGCTTAGAAACTATTTTCAACTCAGGAGGCAAGGTATGGAGTCAAAATGCTATCAGGGCTCAAAGGGTTAAGCAGTGCCTGTTAAGTTAAAAATAAAATGGAGCTGGTGCCTCTGAAACAGTATATATAAAGCCATTGTTTATCTTAAACAGATTTCCTTGTGTATGCAAAGAAAGTTTGAGTTTTAAGGAATTAGGCAATGTGTTATCTTTGGTTTTGACTTGATCTAGTAAAGTCAAGGCATATTTTTTTTTAGAGAATTTTCAATAAAATAAATGCATTCATGGGGTGAGCTTGATGTCACTAAAAATTTTTTTTTTTATGATCACTTGCCTGGGACTTACAAAATCTAGCGCTCCTTAAGTATGTTAATAAACGACTGTATTTTAGGATCCTCAATGATTATTGCCTGTAATCATGGCATATTAATTATAATGGTCTGATTTCATATTTGGCAGTTTACATAGGCCATTTCCTAGGACTTACATCAAAGCTGATAGCTAATTTATTGATTAATAAAGTACTTTCTTTGACATGGTGTTTTTTTAATATTTTATATCGTTTTTTTTCCAACATCAACTTTCTGTCGCTCCCACATATACCATTACCATACCATTAACTCTTTTCAAGGTTTTGTCTTTTTTCCCCGGCCTTAAATGACTTCACAATGTGCATGGGGCTTTCTGGTAAACCACTGTTAAGAGTTTGATTAATCATAATGTTTAAATTTTACATGTAGATTGTAAAAATATTTGGATTAGAATCTTTAACCATATCCAATATACAGGTTTAAAGAAAGAAGACATGAATGTTTTAATTGTCTTAACTGTTTTTTTTTAATACTTTTTTTTTTTTACAATTTATAACAGGATCTTGAAGTCCCTGTCATAGCTCAAGTCACTGGTGAGTTATCTGTGTAGGTGAGACGGTTGTATTTCAGCCATGGAGTACTAAATAACAGGCCTATTCAACGTGCGTCATTAGAAATAATGTGGAGGCGGTTACAATTTTCCTAACAAATTTGTGTTTTATATTACAAAAATGCTTGAAAGGCATACAAGAATGATTGAGGATTATAAAAGAAGGATAAAGAAATAAATTGCAGGCTTACACATATATAAATAGTACACAGTAGGCTTTTTATCCTTAAAACACTATTGTTTCATATATTGTCTATAAGCGTTCCGGTCAAATTAAAAAGAAAAAAAAAAGAGCTTTGCAGGGCATATGATAAAATTGCCAGCCTATGAAGCACTTTATAGGTTTATTGTGTCAAAGAAAGGTTGTCAAAAAATTAAATAACATTAGTGGGATCAAATAAATGGAAAAAAAATGGTTAAATTGAAAAAGACTATAAAATTGAAATTTAATTAAGACAAAAATAGCTCTAACCTAGGATATCTTCAATATCTTTTGTTTTGGCTCCTTCTCAGATGGCAGGTTTGTTATCTTACAAAAATTATTGAAAAATATATTGTTCAATGTGAAGCAATGGTAATGCTTTATTTTAAAGTCATTTAATGCTTCTGAGATCTTGAGCAGTGTATCACTTAGAGGTTGACGATGGAGGAAAAGACTATGTAGCGAAAAATTGTCCACTGACAGGTTGAATCATTAGCTTTCTTCAAACCACCTGTCTAAACTTGAAGTAAACTCTCCAAACTGTTCAAAATAACTATATGTGTCCTCGCGTTCTTCACAAACATCATCTTTCTGTGTCACATAACCAGCAATATAAACTAAACTGTGCTTTATCTCATCTTTCAATGAATATTCCAACTCTGGCAACTTTTCTACCAACCCACAAACATCCTCTGTCCATTGAAAATTGACATTTATGACAAGTATGACCAGAGTCTGTAGAAAACTCATCAATATCAACAAGTAATCGCAGCAATACTTTTGTTTGAAATATATTTAACTTTTTCTAGTATTTGTTGGACATTAATAAAGTATGTTCCACCACTGCCCTGTCTTAATTTTCTGAAGGCCTTTTCAATGGGATATGTAGTGAACTTTCCAAGTAAAACATAGTCGGAAGATTTCAACAAAAATTTAACAAGATCATTGATGCCATTGCATGTATAGATGCTGGATTGCTAGAGAGGTATCACAGGTTAATTTCTTCACTCTTTTACCTTGTTCTCCTTGTAAATCTAATGCAAAGACAGAAAACTCCTTTATATTGTTTAATCGAGCATCATCTTGAGAATAAATGGCTTCACGCAGAGGGTCTCAAAGACGTTTGGCTTCAAAAATAGATTTTACATTCATTATCTTCCAAAATTCAATCACTTTAGAAATAAAATTTACTGTCCCATCCACATTGTCCTCTTGCATACCATTTGCTTTCATCCATTTTTCTCTTTCTACTAAATCCCTTGGTAATCGATAGACAGTAATCTTGTCATTAGCATTGTAGTTAGAATTGCAACCAGTGACACAGCATTTCCTTCCCATGTTGCTCAGTATTGGTAGATCAGATTTGACGATAGTTTAAGACTCTAGTTTGTTCAGTGAACATAGTCAACAATTTTGTAAATGTTGCTAAAAAGGCCAAGCTTCACCAATCATTCAACCATGTTGCTGAATTATCATTTATAATCTAAAAAGAATTATAGGAAAAGAGAAATTAATAGGCTATATCACTACATAAGCGGACGATTCAAGACTTCCTCAATATTACAATGCCCTATTCACTACACTTCAGTATTACTAGATCTATGACTTGGACTACAGACTACAGTAGGCTTATGAGTTTACAAAGTAAACACTCGTTAACTCCCACAGTGTATTCTAGATCTAGACTAGATTTAGATCTAGATCTAGACTGAATTTTAGATGTAGAATCTAGAGGTCTAGATCTAGTAATTATTTTTAAGGGTTGTGTATCATACATTGCAGTCACTCTAAGTGGAGAAAGTTTTCTAAATAAGATATTCTCACCTTTTAGGTTCAGCAAAAAACAACATTGCTGTCAATAAAAGATATAAATCCTCAAAAAATTGATCCTAATCGAAAGCTAAGGAGGCTTCCATCTTGGAAATATTTAACTTTGCCTTGTTTGCACCATCCCAAGTAAATTCCAAAATATTTGTAGAACTTTTCTAAGTAAACTAGATTCATGTAATCTTACTGAAAAGTGTTTTTTTTTTCAAAATGTTGAATTAACATGATAACTTTTAAAAATATAAAAAAAAAACATTTCATGGGACTTGAAAGTGGTAAAAGACGTTTGGTCCTTAGAAAAAAAAAAATTTGGCTTTTAGTCTGGACTTTAGCCGGGTTCAACGGAGAAAAGTAATCACCGCCTCCACATTTTAAATGGTCTGCACGATGAGGAGGCTGTTAATATAGTAAGCTATGATTTCAGCCTAACAGCTTAAATAGAAAATAGGTCCATATCTATGGGGCATGTATGGGAGAAATAGAAGGAACACAGAAGAGAGAAAGAAAGGGACTGGGTGGAGAGAGAGAGAGAGAGAGAGAGAGAGAGAGAGAGAGAGAGAGAGAGAGAGAGAGAGAGAGGGGGAGAGAGCGAGGGAGAGAGAGGGAGAGAGAGAGGAAGAGAGAGAGAAAGAGAGAGGAAGAGAGAGGGATGGATGGGGATGGAGAAAGAGAGGGAGGGGAGGGAGAGAGAGAGTGAGAGAGAGAGAGAGAGAGAGAGAGAGAGAGGTAACACAGGCAGTTTCAGTAAAAAAAAACTAATGATTCATTTGGCACCACTGCAAGGTATTACAGTATTACGTCTGTTTGTATCTGTTCATAGGGCTGGCTACGGCTGCTGGGTGTCAGTTAGTTGCCACCTGTGACATCGCTGTGGCCTCTGAGAACTCGCAGTTTGCAACTCCGGGGTGAGTGAATCTCAGAATCGAGGGGTCCCATCAGTTCGCTATCACCTTATTTACAATATTGCATTGTACATTTTTACACAAACTAGCATTGAACACAGCCATAGAAAGTTAGCTGGATGTGTTTAAGTGGTAAACATATTTAAATAGCAGATCAAACATAAAAGAAGTCAAATTATTTGGCTATGTCTTTGTGAAAACATGCTTTTTTTCGTTCGTTTTTCTGTTTTACAGCACATTTAACGTTTTGAACTTCTGGCACAAATTCATACAAGGATTTTTTTTTTTTTTCAATTCCTATGTACCCCTATGAAAAAGTTTTCAGCCATTTCGAAATGTATCATAATATTTCATATATGATGTTTTTGTTCATCACCTTTTCAGTGTAAACGTTGGGCTATTCTGCACAACTCCTGGTGTTGCTGTTGGTCGGTCAGTACCCAGGAAAGTTGCCATGGAGATGCTTTTTACAGGACACCCAATTTCTGCTCAAGGTGTGCTCAGGATATATAATATATGCTACACATTTGGTGGAACTGCCTTTTTTCCTTCAACTGATTAATAATTTGGATCTTTTAACATGTTATTAATTTGATCTGACGAGTTTTAAGGATTCTATTACTTTTACATGAACATAACTTGGTTATTATAAAATATATATTATTTTTCAAGCAATTTTTAAACCTCAAGCTTGAAAAAAAAAAGATTATTCAGTACAATTGATACTTTAGTTGCTCTACTTTGCCATTAACAAAAGTACAGTAAAACATGCCTACAGCGGGATTTTCTGGCCCAGAAGAAAAGTCCCGCTGTAGGCAAGCTCCCGCAATAGGCAAGCAAAGGGAATTTAGCGAAAAATTATCAAAAAAATTACCCCCTTCACGTGCAGCGGCTTGAGACTTGAAGCCTCAACACCAAACAGAGTCTGGTCTCCTACAAGTCAATCAAACTTGGCCTAAATCACATGCACAACTTTCCAGTATTACCACACACCTACAGGTAAACTTGGGCAAATGACATGTATCCAGTCAATTGCCCCAGTTTACTTGCAGGTATGTGGGGCGCTTTATAAGCCATCTTCTTCTTCAGTCGTGCGTAAAATTTGCGTTCTGTATTGTATAGCTAGTAGAAATTAGGAATTAATGCCGTAAAATTCGCCTTCTGTGTTGCATATTTGTATAGACTATAGCTAGTGGAAATAGGACATAGGAGTGAATCATGAATGCGTGTTTCGAGATCAAGGATCGTAACGAAATGAACCGCAGTCCCACCTAGCCAAAGTCCCTACACACATAGACCTAACGCATCTCACCCCCTTCTCCCCTCTCCCCTACTCCTGATCGATTACGACCATTCTTTTGTTTGCGTTGTTCAACTTGTGTAACAGACTAGCACCGACAATCACCGCTCGCTTTCACTTTATAGGCTTAGTACCTATGGTCATGTAGATCTAGAATGTGCCTCTCCCACTCACAACCACAGTCTTGACTCAGACTGGTAAGATAACATTACGCATCACAATGCGCAGACATCGGGCCTGCTTTCAGCCTATCCCCAACCCCTCTCTTACCTTCCCCACCCCTAGTCCCGCACTTTAGCACTCAATTAGCAGTGCAAACCATGAACCCATCCCACGCGGCTCTGGTTAGGCTAGGGCGTGGAAAACAAAACAATGCCGTTCTTTATTCTTTCTCTACAGCTCGCTCAAACTCCCGCTGTATCCATGTTCGACCCTGTCCCTGCCCCCTTATATCAAAGCACAGGTTATAGAGCTTATATAGAAAAAAAAAACGGGGCTACTTCCAAGGTCCCGCAATAGGGATGGTCCCTCTGCAGCGGGTGCCGCTATAGTTGAGCGCTACTGTAAAAACATAAGATTGCCTTACATGTTACCTTCTTTAAACTGTTATTAGTTTTGGTTTTTGATTGCACATACAACTATGCATTAAATTACCAATAAGTTGAATCTCCTATGAATAAAAAAAAGATGCTTTAAACAAAAAAAAATTTCAAATTAGTTTGCAATAATTTATATTGTATTTGAAACCTTAAAAATACATTTATTTTCAACGAGTATTATATGTTAAAACCTTACTGCAAGTGTTTTTACTTGATAAATCAACAAGAACATAACGTACAATAAATATTTTTTTACGGAGGAATTTTTATTTCAAGTATTGAGGGTACATTCTTTGAACATTCCCAAGCATACTAGATTCTCATCTTTCAAAATCAAATAGTTTATTAACTGTTAAGTTTGCTTGTCATGAGCTCACAGAAACCGTTTTATTTTTTGTGTATTATTTTACCTTCTTTATTGACAGACGCTCTACTTCATGGACTGGTCAGCAAAGTTGTACCAGAGGAAGATGTTGAAAGAGAGGTGAGGAGAAAAACAGACCAAAAAATGCCTCTAAAAATGTACAGTTTATGTTGATGTATATTATGTGATTTAATTTTCTTTTTCGTTAATTTGTCTACAAACTGAGCATTCGATTTTGTCAAGGTACTTAAATAGGGAATATTGCTGTGAAAGAAAAAATGTATAGTGTTTAATTCTTTAATCTAAGTCTAATAAAGACTCAAAGACAGTTTGGTAAAGGGGTAGAAGGAGGAAGCGAATACAGTGGACCTCGGATATAGCGAAGTCAGTGGGCCAGCTCCAAAACTTCGTAACGTCTGAGGTTTCGTTACAGACAAGGTCGTAACAAACACAATAAACTTGACTCTCTAAAAGTTCAATTTATAATGGTTTTATTTTATTTTTTTGCTGCCTTTCTCAATTATTAAAAGTTTTAAAACAGCTTTCCCGTTTCCGAAAGTGATGTTACCTCCAATTGCTAAAATTTGGTTAGAAAAAAAACCAAAACAACATTTGCCCGTAACTCTTGAATAAGAATTGACGTTAATTATGAGTTTGAGTAAACATTGTTTATAGAAGTTGATGCTGCTTGAGCATGCGAGACTGTAAGAGACTCAACTGATATTATACAATATCTTTAATCGTTGATACTTTAAACTTCCGTTTAATTTGCTGAAGAAACCTACAGACATATATGTCCCAGTTTGTTTAAACCGCACAATCGCAATCATGAGCACTACCGAATTGAAAATGAACCCAAGAAATAATTCCAATCTTCACCAAGATAAATATACGAAGAGCGGATAATTGATCTTTTAGGTTTATGTGTGTGTTTGTGGCGTTTTGATCTGACAAGTATCTTTAACAAAAATTAACAAAGTGTTTGTGGAAATGCGCAGTACAGAGGTTCACATGCTATCTACGTACGTAGATCTAGGTCTAAGAGAAACCATGACACCAACAGCACACTTTATTGCTTACTCCCTTGCCACACACACACTCTTCTACTGTTCAATGAAAGACACAGGTGACACAGTAACAGTGATTCTGTGCACGTGGGGAGAGAGAAGGTTTGGGAGGAACCAATCACTATGCCTTATAAACATGACCATAAAGCTTCTCTTTATGATCTGTATCACTCTCACGTCTCAGGAACCAATAGTAGTGATTGAGTCCGGTGTTGTTATATGCGAGGTCCACTGTATCGAAAAACGTGGGTCATGTACTTAGTGTTAAATTATTGCTATCTAGATATTTTCTATTCTATTTAGAATTTAATTTTTGAATTTTTTACTGAAGAATTCTTTTACTATATATAATAAAAATTTATCTATATATAGTTCTTGGATGTGGTAAGTATTGTTTGCTTTAAAGATTTTGAGGAGAACAAAAAGATGTGGACAATATTGTTATTCTTTGTGACCATTTTTACTAAATTTAGTATGATTAGTATAAAGGCAATCTGATACATTTTCATCTTAACAAATTCTACTGTTCAATTTGTTTCAGGATTTATTATTCACCTAAGAATAAATATTTGACATGATTATATCGTGGCATTGAAAATGTTTGCAATCATCATTTATCTTATCGCTCTGCTATTGATGTAAAAAGTATCAAAGAAATTTGTTTAAGAATGTAAAAAGTCAATGATATGCTAAATAAACAGTTTTATAAAACAGATATGTCATTTGAAAACAAAAATTGGTTGAATTGGTTTGATAATGATATGCAATATTTTACATTTGTGTCAGACTATGAAAATTGCAGAGCGAATCTGTGAGACAAGTAAAAGAGTATCAGCATTAGGGAAAGCTTCTTTCTACGCCCAAATGTCTCTTGATAGGAGGAATGCATACAGGTGATTTTGACTGACTATTAGCAAATTGACGTCATATGACTTTTAATAGTCTGTTAGTAGCAGTATACTGTAGAAACCCCAGACTTTGAATTGCTTGCGATAGCATCGAAAATTTTAATGGACAGTATTCAAATAACAGGATACACACCTGAACCACAAAAAAAATTAACCTCTTGAAAAATTTGGGTTATGAGGAATTTGAAGTATCACACTTTTATTTCTGAGGTTTTCACTGTATATTATTAGTCTATAAATTTTGAAATAGCAACAATTCAGCGATCCTAGTCTATATTTAAAACCAATGCTGTGATAAGAAGTAATACATGCCTTTTTGAAAAACACAATTATAATGCAATATATTTATTAAGAATAATAGGTACATGGCTTGCCTTTATTAAGACATTCTTATGCTATTGTCAGATTTTACTGATGAAAAAAAAATAAAGGTTAACAAAAATTCAAGCTCGTATCCAACCATGTAATATATTAAAATAAAATTATATCCTAATGTCTGTCACATTTGTGGACTCCAGAAATTGGGCATCAAGATTTTGAACTTATTCGTAATTAACACATCTTTAAAAGAACTAAATTTAAAGATTAAAGTAATATTAAATTACAACCCTCTTCTCCATGATTTATGTAAATACCTTTGGTGCTTGAAACTATTTATTCATCAACTTTCAGGATGGCTGAAAGAGTCATGGTGAACAACCTTGCTCTAGAAGACGGCAAGGAAGGCATCAGCGCTTTTATCCAGAAGCGTAAACCTGTTTGGGACAACTAACACTGATTTCCTACTAAATAGCATTTTTTAACCAAGTACACTGCAAGGAATATCCATATTTTTTTTATATCACCTCAACTCTGTGATGGTATTATCGTATGATTTATTATTGTTACTATCTGTTGACTGGATTTTACTAAATAAAAGCTGTATTTTTAATAAATTAGAAACCTAACAATGGGTTCATTTTGTTTCTTTCAAATTTTTTTTCTTTAGAGACTACGTATCCACACTATATAAAAAAATTGAGTGCTCATTGTAGGCTCCCCGCCTTGAATTTTGCCTATCTCCACAGACTTACTCAATCACTTGAAAATTACAAAACAATTTAGGGACATGCTGACCACCACTTTTTAAAAAGCTATGTTTTATTAGATCCTTGATATTATATAAAAGTTCAATGTACCCTTCCCGCAAGGGCCAATATGTATAATTAGGTCAATCGCTTTCCTCTCCCTTTTTGTAAAAGTAACGCGTTTTGGAAGAAAAAAAAAAAACTGTGCCCACTTTGGCACTTGAGAGCAGTAATTCTAAAAAGTTTATCACCGCAGGCTTACCCATTCACTTAAATTTAAAAACAAAGATAAATGACTCGGAAATAATCTAGAATCTAGATCTGAATTATCTGACCAAGAAGCATGACTCGACTGTATCATGAGTGAAATTTAATTGTGGAAGATCTAGATTAGATCTATTATGATGGCAGGTGAGAAAAAGGGGCGTGGTTTAAGATGCTCCAGATAGCAGCAACTCTCAATCCAAATCAAATTCCCTCAGCCACACAATAACAAACATAATTTGATCAACCATCCATCAACATGATTCTGGTTGAAGTGAATCTACATCTCCACAAGGTAAACCCAGCTTCAGATCTGCTACACCATCACAAAAAGAAGATAGACCCACACGGATTAGATCTAGATTTACATCACCACTAACGCCTCCACTTGACATCAGACAGGCAGCTTCCACAGTTACAATGCCAACTGCCTCAAACAATGACAATACAGCACTTGATCAACCATATTCTGTTAACATAACATCAATGCCAACATGGGTATTGATTTAAACTTTTAATCCCGCAAATTTGCTGGCCTTTAACTAGTGACTTATCAAAAGTTTAAAATGTTTGGTATTTTGAGCAAAAACAGATTACATAATATTTGTTGTTATTTTACTTCTCAAACTCTGAAATAGATAATGGTAGCTTGTAAACGTTTATTTCACAAAATCTTTAAAAAATACACAAAAGACCTTTTTTCCCCCCAGACCCTCGGGCGCAAGTGAGTAAAGAAACTGGCAAACACGCTGTAAACCACATTATTGACTTGCATTATTTTCCACTTTTCAGAGCTGCAGTAGGATCCGCAAGATAAACCTCTTGGTGACAGGCTAAAAGTTCATATTAAACAAACTAAGGAGAAAGCAAGGGAATAGGTGACATGAAAAAAGTTTGTATAATAAGGCTATAGTTTATCTAAATCAGGGTTTATCTTAACCTAAGTAGTCACAGTTTTTTTTTGCCAGCAATGTACACAAAATCACATTATTTTTCATGTTTTCCGAAATTCATATTTTTTTAAACCAATAAGATCAGATAAGATATAACTTTATTTGTCCTTTAAAGGCACATTTGATGGTCCGCATATGCAGCATAACAAAACAGTATAGACAGTTACGGCATAAGTTATAACAAATATCGATACTCATCACAGCATCAATAACAATAATAACAACAATAACAATAATAATAGTCATAATAATAATTGTTATCTGTATTATTATTTAAAGAATAATAGTAGCTTGCATAGCAGCTTGGTCTGAAATAGAAAATTGTATCACATTTTTTTAAGTGCTCTAGGCGGAAATGAATTTTTGTATCTTTCAAGTCTACATTTTAAGGCTCTTGGCCTCCCTGAGCGCTCGGAAAAACTGAAATGGTTATAAAGAGGATGGTTTTTATCTTTTAAAATTGAAACAATCTTAATTTGACATTTACATAAGTATAGCATATCTACATGGGGGAAATATTCTATGGGTTTACAAATAAAAGAGAATAAAATACTTTGCAGATTTGAAAACTTCAGTTTATCTTTCAAATAAAATGTCTATTGCACTGTGTACATACTTGCGATATGACTCTTTTTGGTAAAGCTGATTTAAGCTATTGGCTTGAATTTACTCAAAACTGTTCAGTATATGATTATGACTCTCTGAACTTGTGTTATTTGACGTAGAGAAAAAGCTCTATCCTAGATTTGTTTCCAAGGTTTGTAAGGAGTATCCCAGAGTATATACTAAAAAGCTATAAAGCAATGAGTCCCAAGACTTATGTCTGACAATTTTTAGTGCTGCAACACAGGAGACAGTGCAGTCAAACACTTTATACAAACACTGATCCAAACAGTAGGGGGGGGGGGGTGGCCCTGTGGTAGAACACTGGCTTCCCACGCAGGAGGTCTGTGGTTCGAGCCCCTGGTCATGTTGCCCCCTACTGGTTGGTTTGGTGTCAATTTAATATGACTGCCTGAGACAGGAGTCATGGTGTCCCCGCCCTGTCTAGTGTGCTGTCTAGTGCTGATGTTGGAAGTTAAACCAACTCAACCCAACCCAAATAGAAGGATAAAAATTTGGCAAACAAATTTGCTGGATGGTAGGCTTAACCTGCAAACAGAACCAGACCCAGAGACCAAGGTTCTACCGCCTGTGCCAGTTCGTCCCCCACTGAACTTGTGGTGCAAGTACACAAGGATTTAGTATGACTTAAACTCGTTTACTCTGAAAACGGGTCTGAGGTAAAAAAAAAAAAGTGTACTATACAATAATTATTTTTCCCCCTGGATTTCGTTAACCTAGTTGAATAAATTGAAAAAAAACTATGATAACCAATCTACCCTAGTGAAATATATCATATATGTCATGTATGGCCTAAACCAGATCATAATATTGGCCTTGCCCTCTTTACAGTACTCCAGATACCAACTCTTTAGAGTTCAGATATCTGGGAGGCAAGAAGTTTGAAGATAGAGACAACTAAGTTGAAGAAGTAAAAAATCTTCTCTTTATTGCATGATGCAAATGCATACAGGCAAATATGCATGGACTTTGTAAATAAAAAGGGGCTGGTGCATCTTGTGTGTAAATTTGAATCAGGTATAAATAAATCTGTTTTATTTTGCAACATGCTTTGCTCTACTTTTTTGATTTCTCATACAATACGACTCCCTTGTGTCAGAGGGAATTGAGGCGAAATTGAAATAAAGTGATTGCGTGCAGTTGTGGCAGGGATAGAAAGATAGTTAGTTATAAAGACCATGAGAAAAATGTGATGGCTGTAATCAACGTGTATTTAATACACTGTCTGTCTTCATATGCTTTTTCACATCATTTCCCTTTTCAAATGTAAACAACACACACTAACTCTTTACTTTGTTGAAGAATGAATCTATTGTGTACTGTTTTATTACAAAGGAATATAACATAATCAACTTGAAATTTTCTTGACATCCAAAATTAATAACAAAAACCTTGCAACAAAATACAATCAATTAACTTTCTGCAACACTGAAAGCCTCCAGATCTGCAACCATACAACCAGGTTTTGGACTTCACACACACTCTCTCTATCTGTCTGTCTCTTTCTCTCTCCACCCCCCCTCATAAGGGGCCATACAAATATTACACATATTTTTCTACCTTTTGAACCCCCCTCCCCGCCTCCCCTCTCCTTATTACACATAATCCACATCTCTTAACACTATTCTTACAAAAGCCAATAAAAGCCAATGACCCCCCACCATCCACATCCCCACCTCCAAGATTTTATCTGAATGATCCTTAAGTTGTCATTTGGTATGCTCTTTCTTAACCAGCGTTTTTTCATCATCTAGCCTCTCTCTCCCGAACCAACCCCCTTGATCATTCAGGGGAGTGAATCTGAAAATGTGAATGTCTGAGCTCCTCAGCTCGGGGTGGTGTTCACTCAGGGGTACTTCTGACACCAAGAAGTGTTCGCTTATCATCTGAAGAGGAAATTAAAAAGGTGAAAATCTATTATAGTTACAATTTAGTCATAGACATAGGTACGAAAATGGAATAAAGTAATATAGTTCATATTCCTTTTACTGTTATTTGTGTACAGATCACCAATTTTCAAGACAAAGCAATTATTTTACTTTAGGCTTCAGACCATTCAGTTCTATTCGCCTGTGTTTTCGTAATGTTCGTAATGTCTAAAGCTTACTGTAAGACTAAGAGGCTTGCGCAACAGGTGGATCTAAACTGAGAGTGACTCGCTCATCAAACACAATCTCAGTGAAGATTTACCTTAAAAAACTGGGACTGTAATGCTTCCTTGTTTCCAAGTGCTCGTTCCTCGTAGCTACACAAAACTGTTGTTTTACTTGATGAGAGGCAAACAATCGTGTCAACCAACTGCTTCACAGACTGAAAAAAACAACAAAAACAAAACACAGATATAGATTTACAGAATACGGTTGAATCTGCTTAAGATAAACCCTGTTTGAGATAAACTTTGGATAAAATAAATTGTTAAGCTGCTATACATACATATAATTTAAGGTCCCATGGGTTTCCTGAAAAATACAGCATTAGGAAGATGATGGTACCAGCTACCAGCTGAGATTCAAAACGCAGGCCTCCTGCCAGTGCCAGTAAGGGCATTAACCAACTGAGCCTTCAAAGCTCACATCAGTCTGTCTGTCTTTCTGTCTCTCTCACCGACTGTAAAGATTTATAAAGAGTTCCCTTGAACTAGAGCTTATGTAAGACATGGTATCCCCGCACTGTCACTGTGTGGCATCACTGAAAACTCTTAAGATGTTAGTCTTGTGACCTGTCCGCTATATAACATACATAGTGCTTAAGTTGGATGTTAAGCTACCAGCTCAACTCAACTCAAAGTTTCTGTCTGTAGACTTATAGGCGCTGTGAGTCAGTGCAACAAGGAATGGTAGAAAAAAGATTTCTTTGATCTTTCACCACCAGGTTTGCACCTAATCTGTTGAATGTTACTTCTAGGAAAGGTTTTAAAAAACAAAGAGAGGATCGAGTTGGTTGCTTTTGATCAAACGTCAATCGTTAAGGCTATTTTGTGCACAATATTGCAGATACATAAAGGGGATATTACAGCTGTCAAACATGACCTTACAATTAGCTTTGATACATTTGCAAAAGAGGCAAAAGAGCGCAAACGAAAATTGGTCACATTTTAAACATATTATGATGGACTCAGTAAACAGAAACATCATAAAAAAGACAGTTGGAAGCAAACCACATCTGCCATGGATCACAACAGAAAGCAGAGACGATACAATAAAGCAAAGCGTTTTGGGAGAGAGTGTGATTGTCAAAAGTTTCGTGAAATAAGGTCACAAGTCTATCATGCATTACGAGAAGGACACAAAAGATACATAAACGGTTTACTCGAGATCGAGCCACGCAAATACACCAGTCATACAAGAACAACGATAACCAAACGTTTCTGCTCATACATCAAATCCAAAGGAAAAGGTGTCTCGGGAATCAATGTCCTTAAAAAGCCAGATGGAACTAGGACAGCAGACCCTCAGGAAAAAGCAAACATCCTAACGAACAATATCAAAGTGTTTTTACGAAAGAAGACATGCCACTCCCGGATCTAGTGGGTAATGATTTACCGACCATACCTAAAATAAACATGGCACTAGCAGGTATAACGAAACAGCTTTGTGCCTTAAACGCGACAAAAGCGTTAGGTCCGGACAACATACCAACCAAAATGCTGAAAGAAACTGCTAATGAGACAGCCGACTACCTCTGTATCATATTCCAACAGTCATTGAACACTGGCACAGACTCATGCAAACATAACCGCTGTTTATAAGAAAGGCAAAAGAGACGAAGATTCAAATTACCGACTCGTCTCACTCACGTCAGTAGTATGCAAAGTCCTAAAGCATGTCATTTTTTCAAAGTATAATGACGCACCTTGACCAAAATGACTTTTTAGTTGACTATCAACATGGTTTTAGAAAAGAACGATCATGCAAGACACAACTAATAACAACACTAGACACAATATCAAGATCATATAATCAAAAGAAACAAGTCGACATGGTTGTCCTTGATTTCGGTAAAGCATTCGACACGGTGGCCCACCAAAGACTACTGAAGAAGCCAGAACAAGTGGGCATAAGAGACATTAAGTCACCAGGACGTGAAGACGAAAATGTCATTGAATACAATCAGAAACTAAAAACTTGGTTCAGTAACTGGTTGAGTCACAGAACCCAGAGAGTACTATTAGATGGAGAAGAGAGCAACATCGGTATGGTGACATCAGGAGTACCACAAGGCACAGTGCTTGGGCCTCTGTGTTTTCTTATATCAATGATATAGGATGTGATCTCTCTCCAGAGACACACATTAAGCTTTTCGCTGATAGCAGTCTTATATTCAGAGAAATATTAAAAGAAGAAGACTTAAAAACTCTTCAGAAAGACTTAGACTCTCTTGTTGAATGGTCTAATAAATGGCAGATGTCCTTCCACCCCTCAAAATGCCAGGTAATGACACTCCAAAGAAACAAAAATGAAACACAATTTAAATACATGATGCTTGATCAAACCATAGAATATGTGGATAGCATCCAAGACCTCGGCGTCCACATTCAACAAGACCTAAAGTGGGATAGACATGTTCAACATATTGTTAGAAAGGCCATTCGAACCCTTGGGTTCTTGTCACGAAATCCCCACCAATGTCAACCAAGTGTGAAGGCCCAAACTTATGACGCAATGGTTAGACCCATCTTAGAATATGCCTGCGCTGCATGGGACCCCCACGTTAAAAAACATAAAGACTCTTTAGAGAAGGTCCAAAAGAAAGCTGCACAGTTTGTCACAAGCTGTAGATCAAGAGAGCCCGGTTCCATGACGAACACCATGTACCTCCTGGGTTGGAAACCACTTGAGCAATGACGAAAATGCACCAGACTCACTCATTTGCGCAAATTTGTGACTGGCAATAACACTACTGTGAAAGTGCCACAACACTTCATAACCCAACCTTCCAAATATCAAACAAGAAACTACCATTCAAAAAGATTCCTATATCCCCGATCCTAGACAAATGCGCACAAAAATAGTTTCTTTCCTAAAACTATCTCAAACTGGAACGAACTCCAAAGCAAGATAATTGACAATGAAAGTACAGACCGGTTCAAAAAGGCATAAGATGATGAGCATATAGTGTAGGCGTTAGTAAACTGTTGTCATACATGATTGTATCGTTTGAACATTTGCGACACAGGCATGTATGCCTCCTGGATCTTAATGAATACGAATACGAACTAATGTTTGACAATTTTACATGCTGCCACACAGAATCAGTGCAAAAAGACCTGGAAGCATGTCTCAGCGGTTTACATTATACCAACACCAAGCCAAATAGTAGGGGACAAAATCCATGGGTTTTGAACCAGGGACCTCCTTAATGAGAGATCACGGCTCTACCACTTGAGCCAGTTCGATCCCCATCCCCCACACATACACAAAAAGGCAGACGGAACTTCATTTTTACAAAATATTTCACTAAAATAAGTAAGCAAATGCTACTTACGTCATCATAATAAACACAGTCAGCTAACATTATATAGTCTGGGCCGTCATTGAAAACTGTTTCTTTCAAGTGTTTTATTTGATCGGCATCTCCCCACTTAAGGGGCAAGGCTTGACAGGATCCTGGTATCCTTTCCCTGTTCTTGTCCAGGTTTTGCTGCATCAATGGTACAAGCTCGGGGAGGTCGGTCACAAAGGAATCAGCTCTGAGAATGTAAATGGAAAAAAATCTTGAGATGTTTTTGCTGCTGTGCAACAACTTTCACTCCATCCATTTTGGCTTATTTATATATATATATATATATATATATAGACCTTGCTTTTGACACTTGGTTTGAGACCTAGTTGTTTCATTAAATTAATTACTGATATGTTTCATGGTTTGAAGCATGTGATGATAACAAGATCCAAATATGGGTTTCCAAACCAAAGAAAACAAAACCAAGATAACAGCTGTTTTAAACAAAAGTTGGGGGATATTTTTCATAATCATACCAAAACTATATCTAGAGAGAGAGAGAGAGAGAGAGAGAGAGAGAGAGAGGAGAGAGAGAGAGAGAGAGAGAGACAGAGAGAGACAGAGAGACAGAGAGAGAGAGAGAGAGAGAGAGAGAGAGAGAGAGAGAGAGAGAGAGAGAGAAGGAGTGCCAAGAAGACTGACAGACAGACAAGAACAAAGAGACATGCAGATCGACTGCCTGACTACAGATGCATCACATCAACAGGAATGGTTGAAAGAATGAATTTTGGCATATTGATTGGGTCTAAACAGATTTTCACGAACATATCAAAATGAATTGAAATTTGCAAAAACAAAAATTATATTAAAGTGTTCTTCCATGAGAAGATATAAATTTTATTTATGTCAATCCTATTGAATTTGATTTTGAATCATTTAATACATTTTATTTTCCAGATAAAGAGTCTAGGATCTATTTCCTTCACTTATGAAATTAAAAAAATTATTTTATTAGTGAAATTTCTAATCCTGTTAGATTTAAGAGAGAGAAACTTTAAAAAGCTTTCTTTGGAAGATCAATCACTTACCCTAAGGTTGCCGCCACAAGACCGACTGCTCCAGTCCCTGCTCCTAACTCAATCACTGTCTTATGGCATAATTTGAGAAGACCTTTCCCATGGCTGTGATCCAGATAGGCACAGAGAACAAGAGCCGCATCCCAAACAACACAACCGACGTCTCCTGTTTCTGACTGTAAAAATGTCAACTCTACACCTGAAGACAGCTCAAAATCACGACCATATAGCTTTGAAAGGTCCACCGCCATCTTTGAACCCTTAGGGAAAGGACAAAAAGTCAGTTTGATGCGGTGACAGCTGTTATCACAGACTTATGTTTTCACACTCACAGTAGAGAATATAGATTTTGCAAATACTTTTACTTATTGTTTCTTTTACAATGAAGACAAAAGATTTGACTAGATTATAACAATGAAAAGAATTGGCCCTCCTAAAGTTTATTGATACAAGTACAAATAAGTTAAACAAGTAGCCCCAATTATGGTCTCTTAAACTACAATCTAGTGAATTTTAAATGCAGGATAAAATCTATACATACTTAGAAATTATTCATTACATATTTTAAATTATTGTAAACTAAATTGATTCTCAATATAAATCTAGATCAATACCCTTTAGAAATAAAGTAATTGCCACTCAGCTAACAGAATGACATCTCAATTTTCGTAGATGTAGATTTGGATTATTTTTTAATAAGATAATTGAAATAAGACTGATGTCTTCCAATTGTATGCTGAATCAATTGCATGATTCCCATGTTGGTGTAGCAAAAATGAAAGCCATAAGTTCGGTGACCAAAAATGGATTCAGAAATTAAAGGAATAACAAAGCAAAGTTTCCAATGCCACACATCTGCTAATAATCCACCAAAGGCACCCTTACATATTTGGGATTGGCCTTTAAAACCTTGTGATATGGATTTTGCAGGTCCATTTATGAGTAAAATGTTTTTGATCATTGCAGATGCTCATTCAAAATGGCTAGATATTAGACTAATACTGAACAAACAATTTTGGAGTTACGTGAGGTGTTTTCTTTCTTGGGACTGCGTTAAGTTATTGCCAAGGACAATGGTCCAACTTGGACTAGTTCATAGTTTAAAAAATTCATGTCAGCCAACGGCATAAATCACATCACTGTAACACCATACCACCCATCTTCCAATTGGCTCGCAGGAAGAGCTGTTCAGACCTTTAAAGCCGCTTTTGTTAAAATTGAGCATGGTACTGTAAAGTAAAAAGTCACAAAGTATAGATCTACCCCCATGCTACAATTGGCCTTAGTCCCTCAGAACTCATGTTTGGTAGAAAACTAAGGACACATCTGGATTTGCTTCATCTGTCATTAAAAACTCATGTTGAACCAAACCAAATTAGACAAAAGACAAATCATGATAAATCTGCACAAAACAGGCAATTTGTGGAGGACGATAATGTTTTTGTAAGAAATTATGACAGAAGCAAAGCCAAATGGATCCCAGGATCGATCACTGAACAAACTGGTCCAGTATCGTTCAAGGTCCAAACACCATCACATGGTTTGATGAGGAGACACCAGGATCAAATCCGTATTTCAAGTAATGATTTTGCTGCCACTCAGTCGAAAATAGATCAATGCGCTGCCTCTCCTCACTAAAACATGAACCATGGTGTAGGTCAAGTGAACATTGATTTAGAAAGAGGGAAGGGTAAAGATATAATTGTGACCCAGTCCCTTCCTAGTCCTAACTCACAAAACCCAAATGAGAATGAAATAAACGTCACACCTGGGTTTGACCAAATCTCAGAGTCAGAATCAAATCAACCTTTAGTCTCAGCACCCAGCGCTACAGAAATCACTACTGAAGCCCAACCTGTAGTTAGACGGTCACTAAGAGCCAGAAAAGCACCAGACAATCTCAACTTATAAACATGCTTTTAATCCAACAAGTGGATAGTTTATTTGCCCTCTGAGCTAATTCTCCTTAAATTTCTTTTAGTTATTTTTGCATTCATTCAATTTTAAAACTTAAATTTTATGCTTCACAAGAGTGACACATTGTTACTACCTTTCTTTTTCATTGTGTGTCAAAACAATTTATGTATTCTTTCATTTGACAATATTTTGTTAAGTTACCAATTTCCTTAAACTATGTGAGTTACTTAAACTGTGTGAAAGCAGCAAGTATGAAAATTCCAAGTTCCTTTTAATGTATACATACATGTTTCCTGTATCCAAAGTTTAATTTCTTTTGGAATTACATGTTTTGGAGGAAACCTATCAAAAGCCCACTCGCAAAGAGTAGAAAAAATAATAAAGAAAGCTTCCCGAATTATTGGTTGTGAACTGACGTCTTTCAAAGACATGTATTTTTTACAAGTAATTAAAAAAGCTAAATGTATTACATCAGATTCAAACGATCCTCTACATTCTGAATACGAAACGTCCAAAAGAAGCAACAGACTATTATCAAAAAGAGCAAGAACAGATAGATACAAAAACTCATTCATACCAACATCCATAAGGCGACTACAAAATAACATTTAACTAGAGCGGGGCGAACGTTGGTCTCCGGGTCGGGAGAATCGCAGTCGGGAACTTTGTGTTTGTATGCAGTATTAAATGTATTCTTGTATATGCGTGAAGAGTTGTGTGTCTGAAATCGCTCATTATATTTTATTATTATTATCATCACTAATATTTATGTCACACATGTACAACTGGTGTATTTATGTATGTATGACACTAATTGGGTACTCCTTGAGTTTTGTGGTCCCTAACCTGTGGGCGATCAAATGGCTTGGTGGGCGGGATTCGAGGGGTGGGTGGGTATGTTTCGATTACATGGGAGTCAGTCAAACTGTGAAGAGAGAAGAGAGAGGGAGGGAGAGAGATAAAGAGAGAGAGACATACAGAGCAAGCGAGTGTGAGAGACAGAGATAGAGATCTAAAGTTTCAATCGCTTAACTGATCAATCTGGCCTAGTTCATGTGCTTAAGTGTATGTTGCAGTGTCTTCTTATATGGCCATAGTATGCCAGTTTTCTTCTTTGGACTAATTGCAGCAGTTCTGGTTTCTGCATGCCAACTTTATCCAAGACCTCCTTATTTGTCACCTTATCTTTCCAAGAAATTCTGTTCATTCTCCTATACATCCACATTTCCAGGTGACACCCATTTCCATGGCATCTATTCTCTTCTCTATAGACTTATTTAATGTCCATGTTTCACTTGCAAATAAGAACGGTGACCACACAAAACATTTCATTGTTCTCAGTCTGGTTGGCAAACTCACTCTTTTGTTGGTACGACAAGAGACGAAACCAAGACAAGTGTTGCACGCAGGAGGTTGGTTTTCTTTTAATCAGTATGTCAAAACAAGTGTGTAACAAATCCATTCCAGCCTTTAGCAGTCTCGACGCGGCAACGGTATGAGTGTCTATAAGTCAGTGCGGACGATGGTTTGGTGGTCGCCACAACCATTTATTTTCAGACCTGTATCAATCTCCCGGAATATGTACTCTTAGATTATTGTAACTCACTCTTGAGTGGTATAACGGAAGACAACTTGTCCAAACTCCAGGTAGTTCAAAACAATGCAGCAAGACTTGTTCTTAAACTGAAAAAATCTGCCATTGTTAAAGCAATTGCACTGGCTGCCAGTGAGACAGAGAATAGAATATAAGCTTGCTGTTTTTTGTTTCAAGTCTTTGCATAAGACATCTCCCCAGTATTTACAAGACTACATGCACCTTTACTGTCCTAGGCGTGCTCTGAGATCTTCCAGTGACACATTAACTTTATGTCTCCCATCCAGAAAGTATAAATTCTATGGTGAACGATCTTTCGACTATGCTGGCCCCCTTATATGGAATGAACTGCCCAAGTCATTGAGAGAGTCTGCCTCTATCACAATATTTAAGAAACATCTTAAAACTTACCTTTTTAAAAAAGCATTTGGCATGGAACTACCATAATTCTCACGATTATTGATCTGCATTATTATTCTTTGATCTTGGTGTGCATGTGTGTGTCTGTCTGGGTGTGTGTAGGTGTATGCTACTTGTGTATGTACGTATGGGTGTGTGAGTGTATGTGTGTGTGTGTCTGTGAGTGTATGTTTATGTGCATGTGTGTGTATGTGTGATTGAATATATCATTTGCATGTTTGTTTGTGCCATTACCTCTGTGATGTTTACACATTTATTTATGTATGTTTATTTCATGTACATGATTTCTTTTAATGTACTGCGCATTGAGCAAAACTTAAATTTTGGAAATGCGCAATATAAATGCAATAAATTATTATTAATTATTTATATTCTGCTAAGAGTACTGTGTCATCTGCATACCTAAGGTTATTTATATTTTCACCATTTATTTTCAGACCTGGTACTGTATCAATCTCCCGGAATATGTACTCTGTGTATAGATTAAAAAGCGATGGAGATAGCACACAGCCTTGTCTAACACCTTTCTTTATATCAACATAATTAGACAGCTCATTTCCAATTCTGATCTTAGTCTTCTGCGTCCAGTATAAATGCGATATCAGTGCTAGATCTATATCATTAGAGTCAATCTCTGTTTTTTTGCATAGCTTGGATGAGTTCATTATGCTTTACACTATCAAAACAGATGATATTTAAAATTTACTTTAAATCAATAGCAAGTGACTCCTTGAGTGTAGTATGCTGTTTATCTATATTAATGACACTACAAGAGTCAAGGCGACACTCACTAGTCTGGTAAGCTTTTACATACATGTACTTCGTTAGTTGTTACTCACCCCAAAGACAGTATACTTTGCTCTTGGCTAAAATGGCCACTTTCAGTTTCACTTCTAGATCTAGATATCTAAAATTAACTTTATGTCTCCCATCCAGAAAGTATAAATTTTATGGTGAAAGATCTTTCGACTATGCTGGCCCCCGTATATGGAATGAACTGCCCAAGTCATTGAGAGAGTCTGCCTCTATCACAATATTTAAGAAACATCTTAAAACTTACCTTTTTAAAAAAGCATTTGGCATGGAACTACCATAATTCTCACGATTATTGATCTGCATTATTATTCTTTGATCTTGGTGTGCATGTGTGTGTCTGTCTGGGTGTGTGTAGGTGTATGCTACTTGTGTATGTATGCGTATGGGTGTGTGAGTGTATGTGTGTGTGTGTCTGTGAGTGTATGTTTATGTGCATGTGTGTGTATGTGTGATTGAATATATCATTTGCATGTTTGTTTGTGCCATTACCTCTGTGATGTTTACACATTTATTTATGTATGTTTATTTCATGTACATGATTTCTTTTAATGTACTGCGCATTGAGCAAAACTTAAATTTTGGAAATGCGCAATATAAATGCAATAAATTATTATTATTATTATTTATTATTTATCTAACTACGTATGAGTGTCTATAAGTCAGTGCGGACGATGGTTTGGTGGTCGCCACAACCATTTATTTTCAGACCTGTATCAATCTCCCGGAATATGTACTCTGTGTATAGATTAAAAAGCGATGGAGATAACACACAGCCTTGTCTAACACCTTTCTTTATATCAACATAATTAGACAGCTCATTTCCAATTCTGATCTTAGTCTTCTGCGTCCAGTATAAATGCGATATCAGTGCTAGATCTATATCATTAGAGTCAATCTCTGTTTTTTTGCATAGCTTGGATGAGTTCATTATGCTTTACACTATCAAAACAGATGATATTTAAAATTTACTTTAAATCAATAGCAAGTGACTCCTTGAGTGTAGTATGCTGTTTATCTATATTAATGACACTACAAGAGTCAAGGCGACACTCACTAGTCTGGTAAGCTTTTACATACATGTACTTCGTTAGTTGTTACTCACCCCAAAGACAGTATACTTTGCTCTTGGCTAAAATGGCCACTTTCAGTTTCACTTCTAGATCTAGATCATCTAAATCCTAAAAACTTGCGGCTAGTCGTAGAACTTTCGTCTTAATTTGATTGTCCAATCAAATTAAGACGAAAGTTCTACGACTAGCCGCAAGTAATCCTAAAACTCTTCAGTCCAATCTGTCACAAAATTCTGAATGGTTTCCCCTTTTGATGTTCGACTACTCTTTGGCTTTTATCATAAAAGCTTTGTAATTGTCCAGTGCATTTTCACTTTGTTTTACTTAGAAGGGTGACTGGTTGATCACATTTTCTTTTCATATTTTAAAAGATTCGATTCAACGTCCTAGATCTAATCTAGATCTAGATAATCTTAGTCAAGAAGGTGAGCCTTCATTTATCTAAAGCCTTTGCCTTTAGTAAAGACTAAAGGCTAGATCTAGATCTAGATCTAGAATCTATCAAGATTCTATGATTCTCAATCTAGATCTAGATCTAGGCCTAATCTTGATTAGATCTAGATCCTATCTAAGTCTAGATCTAGATTTAGATCTAGATCTAAGTTTGCCTTTAGTGTGCAGGTGCTAGATCTAGATCTAGTCTATATAGCCGTAACCATGCTGACGTTTTATTAAAAACAAACTCACTCACTTAGCAGCACTGTAAGTTGTGCAAACATTTTCAAAAGCATTTTAGATCTGGTACTGGTAGATCTAGAATCTAGGTCTATCAAACTGATCTAATAGTCTTTAGAAGTAAATCGATAGCCTAGATACATTGTTACACTGGAAGGTGGGAAAGGGGTAAAACTTTAAGGGAACAGATACAATTACAATTAAAAAACTTAGAGGCAGTCAAACAAAGAATTTAGGGCTAGATCTAGATCTTTATTATAAATATAAATGGTAGAGCAGGAAGGAGAGGGAGAGAGATGAAGACTAGCTAGATGTTGAAAGAAATCTGGGGAGCAATGTTAAAAGAGCACTGTATACATTATAAATAACATTATTCAAACATTATACCAAAGTCACAGCAGCTCACATTTCTTGTTATCCCTCTCTTCAGCTCTATCTGCCTCCCCTGTTTTTTTCCTGTCTCTTTCACTCTGGAAAATTGCATCATGTAATGCAGTTGTAATGCACAAAGTGGAGTCAAACTTGATCGATCCTTTGGTGAACCTCTGTACCTTGAAAACAAGAGCATGGTCTGTGAACAGGCAAATTCTACTATTCCTACTCTACAGCGATTGGGAATAGACACTGAGTGATTCAAATGGCAAACCTGTCATCCTCCTTTATCTGCAAATCTCAATTTAGAATCTTACAAAAGAACATTGTAAGAAGAAAAGAAATTATAATGAAATATAAATGTAACGAGATGGAAATAAAAATCTAAAATGAAATAATGAATCAGTGACTTATATATATCCTTAACTACCTTAACTATCCATCTTTAAAGTATTCTTAAATTTAATGGGAGATGACTTGAAAACAAAATTGAACTTCCTTTATGCACAGTCTGCTTAGAATGATTGCTCTATTCAAAAGTTCATTCAATTCACACACTGCCGTGTCTAGTATTGTCGCCTAATCCTAATCCCAGCATTTGCGCTCCAACCTGTCTATCAATCCGTGTTACCAGCAGCTGCCCAATGCACCCCACAGAAAACGGGTGTTCTACAATGCTTTACAGTCCACTACCCCATGTTGCCATCACCATAAGACGACTATTTATTTTAGTAGTTTAGTATATAGGCCTAGATCACTTCTCGTCATTTTATCAATAATTGAATAAAGGAGTGAAGTACTATAAATTTACTCATAATGCAAATTTACCAACTATTCAAAATACATTAATAAAATGTAATGATGATCAAGCAGGGCTTCTTTTTTTTTATATGGAAGTGCATTTTTTTAGATATAGGCTAATTTACAAGCAATACCAACCAGAAAGGCTATTAGAGCATTCTAATGGCTTCCCAGGCTTTAGTCTCTAAATTAAAGAAAAAAGCTTCATTGAAAAATTATTCATAGAAAAGAGTATTCTATATTTGGAATATGTCCCTCCCAACCCCCCCCCCCCCCCCCAAAAAAAAAAAAAAAAGGTACTGGACTATTTATAGCTTCCTTGAGGCCCAATTTACAAATTAATCTACTTTTTAAAACTTATTGTGATTTTCAATTTCATGAAAATAAATGGACATTTTATATTAAATATGAAAATATAATAATCTCCAAAATATTATTTTACCTTTTAAATATATAAATCCCACAATAAACCAGACATATAATTTACTCTTCAATTAAAATATCGATGTATATGATGTAGTGCACATTTATTGACATCTTTCCTCTCAGCTCATGACAAGATCATCATTTGTGGAGGACAAGAGGCCTAAATTGGAAAATCATGTTTGTACAAATTTTGAGTCTCAGTTTCATTGTAGATCAAGTGAAACCTTTACTCACGTAGCCTCACTTTATAACCATGAAATATTCTTCATTTTTGCCGTATACTGTATGTGAAGCAACCAGGGTGAACCAGGCACAAGTCAGAATTCAGACTTTCGATTTTTTGTTATCAAGTAAACAAGCATCAAGTGCATTTTAATAGGCTGAAAAAATTATGACTATCATTTCATGAACCAGAGATAATTCACTTAACTCGAAAATGATAAAAGGTCATTGGGGAGTCTAGTGTGTCTATGTTTGGAGGGCTGCAGTTTATATAAATAGCTATACCAACAACTTGGAACTGATTCACCCTGGTCACCTCACATACATATTATTTAAAATAGCTGTAATATTTTTCTAATTTTAAAGATAAAATTATAAACTACATAAAAAGTAAACACTCATGCCTCTTCTATAATTTTATTTTAATAAGTAAAACTAAAAAAGAATGGTTGAAAATTTAAAATGAAATTTTAAGCAGAAAAGGGTAACACATAGCTCTAGTAGACCATGAAATGACTACAAAAGGAAAAAGGGAACCCCACACTTGTTGTACCTGAACTGGGGCTTAAATTTGTTACTTTGATTGTCACAAGAAATTACTGATATTCAAATGAAGAATTCAACCATAATTTTCTAAATGTACCCAATTTTATACTTTCATACTTAACTGCTCCTGAAACTTCATAGGTTTTTGAATCATATAATTTGCAGTATACTGTATACAGTAACTCCTATTGAACCCCAAAAAAGTTATTACTCTGTAGCTTTGACTTTGTCATACACAGCGCCTGGTGGAAGGTGTGTAGTCTTTCTCTTGATGCAATGCAAGTTTGCACACATCCCTAATCTCGAAATATAGCACTAATAGTTGTAGTAACATCTTGTAAAACACCATGTTTCGTGGAAATACTCTCACAAGACCTGTAATCTTTAGTCAGTTTTTGAGCTCACCCATCTTTGAATTGGATATATTTTCACAGATAAAAAAAGCATTGTTAAAGCATTTGCCCTGATTAACACATTTTTTCAACTTTCTTTTCTAATAGAATGAAAGAAAAAAAGTTTAAAAGACTTAAGAACTAATTTATATACAATTAAATTTACAAGTTTAAACACTTTTTTTCCAGTTTCATGATGAAAATATTAAAAATTTACAATAATACATGTACTTTAGTTTAAAAACGTTTACCATAAAAATCACATTGATTTAGCTGCTTAAATCCTCCTTTATAGTTTAAAAATTAGAAGAAAAAGAAGCTAATTATAAGTTATGTAATTTTTAAAATTTAAAATATCAATAATATTGTTTTATGCTGTCCTTTTGGATATTGATCTAGATTTATATCCTCATTTTTTGTGCGTTTATTTATTTCCCCATCCTTTTTCTGTTTTTTAATCTTTATTCATTCTATAAATTGTAATGTGTGTAACAAAAAGTGTGATTTCTGTTCTAAGTAATCATCAGGTACTCAAAGTATGCATGCATTTGTTTTAATAGCACTCTATTTTCTTCAAGTACCTCATCAACTGATACTTGTGCCAAAATAGGCGTTTTCTAGAATGATTTCGCCATCTACTATTTTTTTTTTTTAATACTGTAAGCAACAAATATTTATTTATAGATTCAATATTCATCTTTGTAGTTTGGCTAAATAAATCCCTGCTTCCTCCTGTGTGCTAAAACAAAGATGGCTTCAGGGTTCATGCACATTCATGACCTGTTTATCCTTTTACTTCACATGATCTTTTTATCCCATAACTTTGCATATTCAGGCCTGTGCCATCTGTTTGCTTATCAGTCTTTTATATTTTAGATTGGCACGAAATTAAAACATCTTATTAAAGTAAAGTCTTTTTTTTTAATTATTGAAGCAAGACTAAAATAAAAAAATGATCACCTTGTTACTAACATATTTTATGATCAATTTATTATGAATTGTACTATATGTATTCGATTGTTTTAATATTTGTGCAGTGAAGTATTTTAACATTTTGAGTTGTATGTATACTGCACTACAAATTGTACTGTAAATTTAAAAAGTTATGTGATTTGTTTTTGTAATCTAAATTATCTTCAACCTACACAAAGAAACTAAATGTAATTTAACTTGAAGTTATCATTTAAATCCTTTTACTTTATGATTACAAATTAACATTAAAATTTAGGTACATGTTTCAGGTTCTGCATTAAAAAACAAAAGAAGAATAAACACACAAAAATAATGAATATTTTATGGAAAGGGAGTGGCAAATATAGGAAACAAATAATATAACTAGGAACCATGAGCTGGTTGTATCGATATGATTTGAGTTATACAAGACCATGTTTCTTCTCATAATCTGAAATGCTTTGCGCTACTTTTTGAACAACAGGCCTGGATATCGGCTTGGATAGTACCCTTTATTTTGCCATCTTTGAGAGGGGGGGGGGCGTTGCTTGTATATACTGATTATTAAAATGTTTGCTGATGACAATGCGGTCCTCTTTAGCATCTTTGCTTGGTGATGCAAATCATAACTTGTTGATTTCTTTTTTTTATAAATTTGATTGCATTATACTATCAGTTGCAGCTGTGAAGCCATGTTTTATTTATTTCCCAATTTAATTCTTTTCTTGTTTTCCATTTCTTTTCTCATATTTATTGGGTTTTGAATTTTAAAATATAAAAAATACTGCATTTTTTCACATTTTATGTAATAAATGTTGATGTAGCAATTCTCTCCATGACTGCTCTCCGAAGTCATCAGATGTAATATTTTTTCTTGTTTATAAGTATAAAGTCCTGATGGATATTTTCAATCTGCATAATACTGTGCACATAAAATTTAGGAACATCAAAGGTTTTTTTTTTTTATGGGGGCTATATAGATAAATCAGGAAATTATTGCATCAAAGTAACACAAAAAGATAATTAACATCAAACTTGATACATGTAGCGAACTTTGCTAAACTACATGGAGTGTTTCCCTTTGCCAAAAATTGTTTATTGTTGAGTTACTATTAAAGAAAAAAAAAGAGATATTTATGTCTTTTTTTTCAAATGCAGGTTTAAAAGTTCAAAGAAGAGTTCTAAATGGACTGTAGTTGATCCAGATTACACTGATTTGGTAAATTTATTTGTTCTTGTGGTCAACCACTATTATTGACTAAAATGTATGCATATCAGTAATTTTTTCTAAGGAACTTTTTTTACTCTTTAAATTTATATGCCGCAATGAATGTAGACAGTCAATCTTTGGGAGACTTACCTGAAAACATTAACAACTTATGCAAAAAAAAAATTGGAGTTATATATGTTCTTTTGTATTGCCTAAAAATAAAATAAAAGATCTATAGAGGATTTAATAAATTAGTTGCAATAGCCCATCAGTGCTGTGACATTCTATTGGAATAAGTATACATTTGCTGTCAATATCACCATATGTACCATGTTTATATGAGCGATAATAAGTATACATTTGCTGTCAATATCACTGATTATTTTGCTCAACAGTACAGTAGCTAGTTATGAATATGTACCATGTTTATATGAGCGATTTTGTATCATTACTGTTGTCCTCCACTTATTGCTGGTCGCTTATAAAAGAACAAAACAACAAACAAAAAAACAACCAAAAGGTCTTTAAAGATACTCCTATAGCACAGAAATTTATAGACGAAAGGTTGTAAGTACACATACTAAAAGAAAGTAGATTTAGATGCCAGAGTACTATGCATTAAGATGCTATGGTTAGGTGTGTAAACCTTCTTTCCTTTTGTTCATACTGCACTAGGTGTGAGAATTCAACTTAAGAAGCATGGACTAAAAAAAATGTCTAATGCAGTGCCCAATGTATCCTCTCCAGGCAACCAAGATGTCGTCCAACGAATCGGTGACGACTCAGATGTCAATTCCCTCAACGCCGCGCGAGGAGTCAATCCTCGAATATTACTTCCATCTGTTGAGTCAGGCCAGCTTCGACAAGGCTAAGGAGTTAGTGGTAAGCTGAGGTGTCTTCAATACTCAAACAGCTCTTTGTGTTTCTCCTCACCCCTTGGTGCAAATTGACGCAAGTGATAGAGCGTGGTGTCCAAATATGGAGGTACATGGTTCAAAATCCACGACCAGTCAAAAATCTGTCTGTCGGATTTCACCCCCTACTGGTTGCAGCAGGGTCAGTATAATATGACAGACTGCGACACGAGTCATGATATCCTCGCACTGTCAGCAAGTAAAATTGGGGACCTTTAGTGATATGGCTAACCTATAGCATGATATAACATATAATTTATTATGTTGCTGACGTTGGATGCTGAGCAACAAACTCAAATCTCTGTTTCTTCTCACCACATCTATGCAAATATTTCTGTCCACTCCCTTTTTCTGTTTCAATATTCAACAGTTTCTTCCTTTTTTCTAAAAAATTATTGATTTTCAGAATGACCATTATGGTAGCAGCCTAACGAATTACACTAGCTGATTAGTTGATGTTACCTTGTATTGTGTTCACTTGATGATAAGTTGATCTTGCCTGATTCCCACAGGACAGTGAGAAAAGTATACACTAGTTAATTGATATAGCCTTATCTACGCTAGCTGTCAAGTTGGTCTTGCCTAGTGAGAAAGGTATCATACACTAGTTGATTGATATAGCCTGACCTACGCTAGCTGTCAAGTTGGTCTAGCCTAGTGAGAAAGGTATAATACACTAGTTGATTGATAAAGCCTTACCCACGCTAGCTGTCAAGTTGGTCTTGCCTTGTTCCCACAGGACAGTGAGAAAGGCGGACACAAGTTCAGCAGTTCTGCCACCTGGGGAGAGATGCTCCAGTGCCTGTCCCAGCTCGCGTCTGCCGAGAAGAGCTACAACAGCCTGGTGTTCCTTAGCCACAAGCGCTTCTCAAACATCGTCAAGAGCAAAGATGTGGGTGCTGGGTACAGTGGACTTTGCTTAACCCTTTCAAGATGCTGCACTTGTTGGCGCGTTAGGGTCTAACTTTACTATTTTTTCCCTTAGAAATGCAAGTGGTCAAAGGGAATAAATCTTATATTATGTTACTATAACTATCATTCTTACTTTTAGTCGCCATGTCACCGGGGAGTCATAGGCTTTAAAGAAACAATGTCCGTAGGGAAAAAAAAATTCTAGTGCCAATATTTTGCGAAGGTTAAGATAGATCTCTTGGGGACAGCCTAAAAATTTCTCGTATCCCAAGTTCTTATAAAACAGTGACTATGAAAAGAAGAAAGGGAATTAGTGCCTCAGAATAAGTTTATGTACAGCCAAAGTTTATCTTAGACACGATTAATCTAAAAATATCAGTGATGCCAATTTTCGGTAAATTTACGGATTTTCATTAAAAAGAAAAATTGGCAGATCAGGGTTCATATAAGCTCTGTGAAGGGGTTATGCTTTATGAATTGATGTGTTGTGCTGCTTGGGAAGCACGGTGGCCCAGGGGTAGAACATCGGCTTCTGACACAAAAGGTCCCAAGTTCGAATTCTGGCGGTTGCGTTCCCTACTGGTTGGGTCGGTGTCAGTATATGTGACCGGCTGAGACAGGAGTCATGGTATCCCCGCTTTGTCTCGTGTTAGGCAGCACATACAATTGTCAGACGTCCGTCTTGGGACCCGTCCACAATAAGGCCTATATAGTGCTGATGTTGGACGTTAAACCAACTCAACAACAACAACAGCTATGCTGCTTCATGTGAAAAGGTTCAGGAAAAAAAATACTGAGCCAGTTGGCATCACTATAATATCTGCTAGTGTAAGTCACATAATCAGAGGCTTAGGGATGAGTGTATACATTTTTTTTTACAGATAAAAAGCTGAAGTTATGTAGAAACTTTTGTTTTATCTTTACTGGCTCAAAAAATATTAACTTTGGAAAAACCATAAATATAGTGCAAAATTATATGTTGTGTTAACATTATCCCATGTTGTGCGCATTGATACATGTATCACACTCTTTTTTAGCACCTCTTTGTATTGATCTGCACACCTTCCATTTCAAATTATAAATATCAAATATTTCACCTTTTATGAGTTTAGAACATTTCCCCAAACAATGCGCACCCAAGAAATATGCCTTAAATCATGCGCTATGAAAAGGTTAACACTGAAAATGGACGGCACCATGCAAGAAGTAAACATCTTTGTTTCTATGTTAACATAGTGGTTTAGCAGCCATGCACTTAGTTTGCTGGCGACCTGATCTCTGGGAAGGGGTCACTAAGGTGTCACACTGGCTCGACTAAAAACTCGCTTTCGCTAACTGACTTAAACATACCGTTCTAAACGTGCATTTAGAGTATAATTATACCCTATGAAAAGGTTATTAGCATTATTCCTATATTAATCAAGCTATTCATGAACTGTCCAGGGTGCCAAGTCCATCTACTCGCTGCTCCATCAGGAGTTTCTGCGCATGGAAAACATGGCGCCAGTGCCCACAGCCGCAGGAAGTAGGGACAGGAACAGAGAATCGGAGAATCCCAGCTCCTCTGATGATGTTGACTGCTGGCTGGAACACATCAGTGGCCAGATGTCATTCTTTGTGAGGGGCAGGATCAAAATGATCGAGTTGTATCCTTCCTCGGCAGTGCAATAGGCTCGTGATAAATTAAGTAGCAATCAAACCTCATTTTCGCTCTTCATGCAAAATTCAACGTTTAAGTCTTGGGGACCCATCCACAATATAGCCTATTTATATGGTGCTGATGTTGGGCACTAAGGAACTAATAAACCTCATTTCTGCTCTTCTGGCAAAATCAATATACAGTTTGTCTAATTCTGTTACTTTCTTATTTTTGTAAATCTTGGAATCCATGATCCACAATGTAGCTTATACAGTGCTGACGTTGAAAGCTAAGAAACAAACAGTCAAACCTCTTTTTCGCTCTTCATGCAATATTAATGGTTTTCTAATTCTGTGACTCTGTTGTTATTATTATAAGTCTTTGAACCCATCCACAATATAGCCTATATACTGCTGAGATTGTACGCTAAGTAACAAACAAACAAATTCTCAGAAGAGAATGCTACTGATTAGGTTGACACTAGTATAATTTGACTGGCTGAGACAGGAGTTCAAGTCTACCACTAGTACCAGCACTCTCTATTGTGGAGCAGCACATAAAATTTTCAGACATCAGTCTTGGAGTCTGTCCACAATATAGCCTGAATGCTGATGTTGGACTTTAAGTACACAACTCAATTGAACCTCAAAGAGAGATCCTTGACGTTAACCGTTGTGCAGCTACGAGCAGCTGTCAAGCCTGGTGGGCATGCGCCAGTGGGTCAGCTTCGAGGACCTTGTCATGATGTGTGAGGAGATTATGAAGGAGAACATCAAGAAGTTTCATCACCCTCTGCTCAACCCCATCAGGACAGTTTTTAGGTGAGTTTCTGTCTGTGTGTATGTGTGTGTGAAAAATAAACAATGGCTTTTCATCAATTTTCAGAGGCACCGATTACTTTCTTTTTTTCAACTTTACAGTTACTGATTTATATAAAAATAAGATAAACAAAAACAATCTTAAGGCTGTTCCCTTCTGGTTGGGTCGGTGTCGGTATATTGTGACTAGCTTAGACAAGAAACCATGTATCTCTAGTCTATCTCTGTGTGGCAGCACAAGTAAAATTCTCAGATGTTAGTCTTAGGACCCTTCCACAATATTGCTTATATACTGCTGACATTGACGTTAAGCAACAAACTCAGCTCAAATCTTATGTGAATTATACTATGTATCGGTGATGCCAATTTTCTGTAATATGTATTTTCAGTTAAAAATGTCCAGGTCAAGTAAAGGTCCATCAAGGGGTACATGCTTTATGAACTCTGTACACTATGTCCCTCTATGTGGAAAGACTCAGTAAAAGGTCAATGATCCAGTTGGTATCACAGCATGTATAACAGTAGAAAAAAAAACAACTATTGGTAAAACTCACAGTAAATTTCCAAAGGATCGTTGGCAATGGTGATATTGGCTGTATGAGTGAAGTTTCGTTAGGACTGTATTTTTTTAAATTGTTATGTACTTTGAGCTTCCTTGATGGAAAGTGCTATATAAATGAACTTTATTTTCATCATTATTTTTTATTACTATTATTATTATTATTATTATTATTATTATTATTATTATTATTATTATTATTATTATTATTATTATTATAGCTCCACTTCCAACTTTCACTTTGGATTTTGGCCTAACCGGTATTTCTCGTACCGGAAATCATTCGCATGTCGATATCTTTTTCGCAGAGTAATGAAATAAACATTTTGCCTTTTATTTGCTAAAAATCAATCGTTTTACCTAAAAATATTATTACCGTTGACAACATCGTACCAAATTACCCCAAAATACCAACTTTCAGGGTTCTAGATGGTGTAGTTTGCCCGTGATGCGTGGCAGAAAAATTGTCCACCGTCAATTATTAATAGATCGCACTCCGTTATGAAAAAGAAACGTATATTTACGAGACAAATCATTCAGAAGCAGCACAGAAAAAACGAAAACCATCGCACAAGTAATAGTATGTGCTCTTATGTTTGCACACATGCTGAACGTGCAGAAAAAGAAAAGTTAGAAATGTAGCCTATCACTTTATGTATTTTGGGATTGCCTCCCCCTAGATGTAGGTCTTCTCTTCGGGGAAAGCAGAATCGTGCAGCTCAGTGTGTAAGGGCCACACCCCAAAAACTGATGACACCGTACACAAACAGCCCAACAGCCGACCAGGTCTGTCCATGAATACTTTTGCTCTGCACCAGTAGTATGCAGGCCACATTTTGTTTGTTTGTTTGTTGTTGTTGTGTTTTAGCGTTCTCTTTTCATACAATAATTATGTTGTTTCAGTAGGTCTTTTCTTTGCACTGATTTTTACTTATTATTCTGTGTGGATTTTTTCGGACAGCGTCGGGTGTATGGTGAGCAAGTTGTTGCAATTATTCCTTACCAATAAGCTATGAATTTTTGTGGGCTTTGCTTCGAAATCTATAAACTAAAGTAGTTGTTTTCGACGGTGTTTTGTTTGAAGACATCTACTTCATTAGTGTTATATTTGAGTGGGGGGTGTTTGAAACAGCTCCTTGTAAAAATGTTTAAAGTGCGTGTAAGGCGTTTTCTTGTAGTTTTTGTTTTTAAGATGTTTTAATACCCAAAAAGGTCTTGGATAAATCACTTTAGAAGAGTTATCCTTCATGTTGTCTGTATCTTTACCTTTTCCTTTTAAATTCCCGTCTGCTCTCTATTTGTCTGTCTCTACTCTCTTTACCTCTCCCTCTCTCTCTCTCTCTCTCTCTTTGTATCTTTCTATGTTTATCTATCTATATCTATGCCTCTCTCTCTCTCCCCCAGGTGTTACTGAGGGCAGCCAAGCGGAACAACTTCCAGATCGTGAAGAAGATCATGATGTGCGGGGTGTTCCTGGAGGAGCCACACGACTACTTCTGTGCCTGCCAGGACTGCACCGACGGCAGGACGGAGGACTTCAAGGTGAGCTAAAGAGGGAGACAGACAGAGAGGGAAGTGGGGGGCAGTGAGAGAGATAGAGGGGGGAGGGAGGGAGGGAGAAGTTGGGAGGAAAGGGAGATCCGCAAAGCATCCACCAAGCACAACATCTGGGTGGGGCTGGTACTCAGCAATGAGGTGGGATAGAGAGAGGGAGCGGAGGGAAAAGAGAAATGGAGAGTACAGAAAAACAGAAAGATACTGGGGGATTGAGATAGAGGGGGAGGGGGGGAACTGAGGGAAGCATGGGGGAGATATAAAGAGGGTGGAGGGGGAGAAAGAGAAAGAAACAGATGGAGAGCAAGAGAAGAAGGAAAATATGATACCCAGCAAGGAGGTAATGCATAGAGAGAGTGAGGGGGAATGAGAGATAGAGAGGGAGCATTAGTCGGAGGAAGAGAGGGGAAAGACTCAGATGAATGGGGCAACAGCCTTGATGGTGAGAACCAGGCAGAACTTTGATTCAGTATTGTGTTTGAAGCAGCTGGCTGATTTATTTTACTTGTGAATACATCAGTTCTTGACAATAGATGGATTTCTTGCTTTTAGCCTTTTCGGGAAGCGTTACCTAATATAATTCCTTATGGAAGCACCATTTCAAAGGCTGAAATTTTATATTTTTTTTGTATTGCTGCCTTGTGCAGGAGCTTAGGCTTTATGTACAAGATTTTTTTAGACGAATTTGGCAGAGATAATTGTAAATTTTTAATACAGCTGTTTCCACCATTAGAATCCACCTCATGGGAGACAAGAAAAACTGCTTCTTTGGCAAATCAGGTTCTATGTGAAGAGACGAAAATGAACCTATGACTACAAGTTAACAATAAATGGACAAGTTGTTAAAAATAGTTATCTTTTCTGTGAACTCTAGGTCTTGGAAAAATCTTTGAAAGACAGGGACACTAACTGAGATTCAAACCTTGGACGTCCAAATGGCAAGTTCAGAGTGTTCATACATGACTGAGCAGCCGCATGGGCTCACATTATCGCAGAAAGCAACAATTTGTAAACTAAGGAGAGCACCTCAAACATTATTTTAATCAATTATCAAAATAAATTGACAATTTTTTAGCTCGAGAGGAAATTGAAAGGATTGTTTAACCTATTTTACAGTGATGGCACTCTCGCATAATTTGATAGTGTTGTCATCTTTCCTGTGGACCTATATTACGTGACTCAAGAGTGGGAAAAGTTCTATCTTTGAACTCATCAAAGATAGAACACGTCTGTGTGTGTGTGTGTCTCTCTCTTTCTCTCTCTCTCTCTCTCTCTCTCTCTCTCTCTCTCTCTCCCTCCTTGATGGTCAAGCCAGCCTGCTTTAGACACATAAACTGATGATTATCCTGGGGCTGTTAGCGTTGCGATTATTGTCTCTGATTGGTCAGGCCTCTTTCTTTGACCAGCTAAAATCGGCATTCGGAGCGCGGTCCTCCAAGACTCAACACTTCCCTCCACTGCACTGCTGGCTCACACGGTTCAAGTCCATTTTGCTTTCAAAGGTCAGGCTTTATGAATAATGACAATAACAAGGATGATGTTGATAATAATAATAATAATAATAATAATAATAATAATAATAATAATAATAATAATAGAGCACCATACATAATAAACTCAACTCATTCTGCATTAAAATCTCATTAAAAAAGAATATGACATAGAACATAGATAATGTTATATGTAGTATTACAAAACTAAAAGCATTCGTTCAAACAACGTGATTTTCATACATAATCAAGTTATTAAGCTTTATTAACCTTTTCCTATCACATTGCTCACTTATGATCATTGATATGCGCTTGTGCTAGCACCTCATTGTATAGATCTGCACAACTTCCATTTCACAGAAATAAATATCAAAGTTTTTTTTCTTAAATTTTTGTAAATTTCCCCCAAATAGTGGGCACATAAGAAAAAGGCCTTGAATCATGCTATTTGAAAAGATTAATAGAACTACTGAAATTGGACCGTAACATGCAAGCAGTAAACAAGCCTGATTCGGGGTCTGCGTGGTTTATGAAGTTAACCATTTCTTGCATGGTTATTTGTTAGGGAAGGGGTTAGTGAGTACGAGGTGCCCTATGGTAGGATAGTAGAATTGCCAAAGTTTGTTGATAGGTTGCTAGATTCATATTATGAGCAGAATTAGTTAACTTGGCGGGAGGGTTCTATTCCTCAGGATGAAATATGGTTAAAGATTGGTGGGGATCATGGGAAAAATTCTCTAAAATTTACTCTTCTGGTTGTATTGGTTTTGTCTGAGACCCAGCACTGTGCACTTCACTGAATACTTTGTTCAGATTGTTAAATGTAACTTGAATGCCTGTCATAACACTGTAGTAATAGCATTAGCAGCAGTTTGTGGCACTCAGGAAAATATTGTTAGGTTTTTAGAGGGCAGTTTATCAAGTGATCTTGTAGCACTCCAGTCCCATTGTTGGAGAGACAAGACGATCAGTCTTTCTCAATGGCGACTACGAGTTTCTCTGTCAGGCCCTTAGGGCACCTATCCATGCCTGTAGTGTTTGATGCCACAGCGGGATATGCATCATCCCAGTGATCAGTGCCAGGCTAGATCACTGGAAAATTTGATTTCCGATCATTTTGATTTTATCATAGAGATCAGTGCCACAATAGAAATGGCAAGATTTCATAAAGCTCTGCATATGCCACTTGTAGAAATAGAAAAAGACAATGTAAGCCCTCCCTACCTTCACATATTACTTGGGATTGTTTTGAAACATCATAAGCTTTTAGAGGATAGTGCACATAAGCTAGACATAGAAATAGTCAAAAAGATGAATATCTCACAAATTTTGGGTTGATTGTTAAACAATACGGAGCTCAGTGGTGTCAGTATAAAGATCTAGAGGAAAAGTTGAGAAATGAGGAGGGGTGTTTGGTATTTAGTGGAACTGAAAATGACATTATAAAAGATTCACAAAACATACACAAGATTGGATGCGTTCTTGATTTTCGTTCACATAGACCTATCACACCAAGAACAATCCCAATTGCTACCGCACTAGATACAGTTCTGAACAAACATAGAATTACACCACAAGCATACCATAGTAGATCGTTTGTAGGGAATCAATGTCACAAATACCTTCATGATAATGTGCACACAGATCTCACAGAGACAATTGTGAAACAAGCACAAGCCCTCACAAACAACCCTTTTGTTATATGTAAAGCTGCCACCATTCAAGTTACATTTAACAATCTGAACAGAGCATTCAGTAAAGTGCACAGTGCTGTGTCTCACACAAAACCAATACAACCAAGCTCAATTCCAGAAATACACGCAGCAATAGACAACTACAGGATAGTATACAGACAGGGATGCCACTTTTCCGGCTTTAGCCGGAAATCAGGCTTTTTTGGGTCTCCGGATTTTTTCCGGTTTTAAGTCTCAGCAAGCCTTTCAGATCTCCGGTTTTTGGTCGCCAACACTCCCGCTCACAGACCGCGTCTCGGTAAACGTCCGGCTCTTTGCTTTATTCTTACTACTTCTCTAATAAACGCTACTTCCGAATGTGTCCTTACCGATAGCCACAGACCTGCCATCCATTTTGGTTAAGAATCATTCCGATTTGTTCCGCCAATTCGCCTTTTTCCGACATTCCGATTGTTTGGGAAGGAGATGTGTTTTTTTTCTTTTTTCGCAACTTGCTTTTTTCTTCTCCGAGAAAAAAAAAAATTCAGGCTCTTTTTAGTCTATGCCACTGAACAACCGGTACTCTTAAATCATTAATCCACCCGTGCAGCTAGATCTAAAAGTTCTATTGATAGTTTGGTTCTTTTTAGCACTACCGCACGGTTATGAATCTTTGTCCTCTAAGTCAGTATCCGAATGCTGACTGGCGTGAAAATGTCTCTCACAGGGTCTCATTTAAGACATTTTAACGTGCTGCCAGCTGAAAAGGACTTATGGGAAATGGATGTTAGGCTTGGACAATGCTTCCCAACTCGCATTTGTTTCTAGAAATGGGCCGTTCACTTGAGCAGCGACGTAATTTTCGTGCCCTGCGACTAGAAGTAGGCCTATGTTAATTAGATCTACATCGCCTTTATAAATTGTTCTGTAGAAAAGATAACCAGTCATTGGATAAATCGGCATAGATTAAATACCATTCTATGCAGTGCATGCTTTCTCTGAGTACAAGGAAAAACCATATGGAAAGCAAGAGGGGACAGAAGAATGTTTCCACTTAAAAACATTCCCAAGCAGCACATACTAGAGAAACATTGCATTCCACACATATAGCAATACAGGATAGGGCTGGGTCTGTTAGGAGAGCAAGGTACAGAGAGCACTCATCAAATGATGTCAACAACAGAAAAACGCAGAGCCCATGGATTTACAAAAGATCTAAAAAAAATTACAACACATATTGACCACTCATTTAGTCCAGATCGCACCTGCTCTCCGTAAATGAACTGGAATATTGCTTAAAAACATTATGTGGGTACAATGTCTTGCTGTTTTGTATTGTAGTTTCTAGAAACAGTCATCCCATTAATAGAAAAAAACAGTAGCCCATGTTAAACTAAAAAAAAAAAAAAGAATACCACCTAATTGTTAACTCTTACTCCAGATTGCGTCTGCTCTCCGTTAATGAATTATGCTATTGTTTATAAACCATAATGTGTGTAAAATTTCTTGCTTTGTTAGTTTTAAAAAGTTACATTGCATATATGTGTCTCTGATTATTTACAAGAATAATGTTTGTTGAAAACCTGTGATTAGGTATGTAATGCCTAAATGATACTAAGATTAAAAGATGGACGTGTACTGATTGAGCTACCAAGCTCAAATTTTTTTTTGATAACACTTTGTTATTTGGTAGGATGAAGGTCTAAGATGATGTGAACAGTATGTGCACATTTTTTTAAAAATCGTGGACGCGTTTTTTTTATATTGAATATTTGTTGTTGTGAGTCACTGATTCAGTAATGTAAAAAAATCGTTCGACTTCTGATCGGATGGAAATAAAACTACATGAATGATATTTTTCTTTCTTTTTGTAGACAATTAACTGTTTTTTTGTGTTTGAACTTTACTCTTAAAATTAATGTGCTTTTTTCATATTATAAGTATTGAGAGATGAAAATAAAACCCCGCATATCGGTAATACCACACACTCACTCACACTCACGCAAGCTACCTGCGCTGATTAAAGGTTGACCCCCATTGACCTCAGTCAGTGGGCACTCACTGGCTCAAGTGGTAGAGAGTTGGTTTCTAGATCAGAAGGTCCGCGGTTCAAATAAAAAATGTATTTGTCTGATTTCGCCACCTTCTGGTTTGGTGGGTGTCTGTATAATGTGACTGGCTGAGACAGGAGGTTAGGTCTCTCCACCCTGTCTTGTGTGTTGCAGAACATAAAATTGTCAGACGTCAGTCTTGAGACCTTTCCTCAATATAGCCTGACATCATTGTAATGCTGACAGTGCACGTTAATCAACCAACTAAACTCAATTGAACTCCCCACCTCTCCCTGTCTGTATCCACAGTTTGGCTTGTATTTTTACGACATCCTGGCAAAGCAGACAGTGCCACCTCTGTTGAAAGCTAGTCTAGCTAAAACCTCGGAGGACTTTGTCGGCAAGTAAGTAATAATGTAGATGTTCTTGCTGTATAGGGTTGAGAGTACAAAGGTTGCAGTTGCTAACAACTCATCCAACTTATCGTAAGCCTTCTCATTTCCATACCCTAGGAGGAATTCAAAGTTTACCACAACATTGTACTTTGTCCCTTTTGGGGAACTTAGGAGAGCTTAATTTTTGATTTTCTCTCTCTGAAAATGAACCTTATTTTTATCATTCTATTCCTTGGGAGAGCTAGTCACAGTTTTTAATTGATACACTAAATCATTTGTAATTTTAAGGTGTGCATGTTTATATTTTCATTAACCTTTTCCCATCACCCTGCACCCCTAAGCTCTTGTGTTATACCTTTTTGTTTTGATCAGGACACCTTCCATTTCAACATTATAAAAATTAAGGTTTTTACCTTTTTTAATTTTTGAAAATTTTCCAAAATAGAGTGCACACAAGGAATAGGCCTAAAATTGTGCCATGGGAAAAGGTTAAGTATGCATTATTTTCATTATAAATATTATTTTATACTATTATTATTATTATTATTATTATTATTATTATTATTATTATTATTATTATTTTTATTATTATTATTGTTGTTGTTGTTGTTGTTGTTGTTGTTGTTGTTGTTGTTGTTGTTGTTGTTGTTGTTGTTGTTGTTATCATTATTATTATTATTAGTGTGTGATCGCCCGTACGTTCTCTTTAAATTTGCTGCATGCCATCAGAGTGCACACTTTCCAGAAGAAGAGCGACGCCCACTGTGTGTACCTAGTGCTGGAGGCCCAGGGCTTGCACGGCCGAGTGAGTGAGGGCGGCTACCACCACCCCAAGAAGTATTCGGTCAAACCTCAGGGGATGGAGACATACCCTCCAATATTTGCTTACCCTGTGGTGAGTCTCTGTGGTTGTAGAGTATAAAGTAAATAGTAATTTTACCTCATTTATTTTCAACTAAAGAAAAACAATCCTAGATTGTAATTAATACTAACAGTAACACTGGATTAAACCAGTCTTATTTTTGAAATTGTTTAATTCATAACTAATCTAGATCTAGATTTCAGTTGGTCCCATGCTCGTGACAAAACGTCATAAAAACCAAATGTTGGAGTCTTGAATGCACCAGGCGAATGCATTTGTGTGTCTGGTTACCGTTACTTCCTCACCTCAGTTTGGTATTGCAGTGACTCATTAGCCTCAGCTACCCGTTCTGGGCCTGGGGACTCAGGGGCTACAAGAACCTAGCGCCTTCACAAAAGTGGCCCAATGTCCTAATCACGGCGACGAACATACCCCGGTTTCTGGATCTTTAGTTTTTTTTTATCTGCCTCAGGCAGCCCCGCGCATTCCAATTGGACTTGATAATGACTGATAAGGCTGTCAGATGGCGATTAACGGCCGTGCTTACTGACCAAGCAGGGGCAGATAACTGTTAGCCGTTGAAAGGGCTCTACTTTAAATCATAGTTTAGACATGTCCAAATCGGCGCTTATTGAATAAATTTATCTCTATGTGTTGATCAAATCTCCTTCTTCATTCAGTTCTGTTTTGTGCAACATACGTTAAAAAACCAAGGCAGGTATAAAGGTTTTAAAAGACCTTCGCGATTTTTTAGTTTAATATGGGATACTGTACTTATTTTTAATTGCCTACGGCTAATTAATGATGCCACCAATTTTTTTGGTTTTCACCTTTAAGTACTTGGGAATTCTAGGCAATGTGTGGTAACAAAAATTTGTATTGATTTCCATCAAATACAAAAGTTATATTACTTTGAAATTATCAGTAGCTTCAATATCACAGAGACTGATAAACTCCTTACAGTATTTAAAAAAAATAAGTACCTTTATTTTCCATTTTGTTAAAGAATACTTGCAGACATTCACGTAATTACCTTACAGGAGTCTATTGTGTGGTTGAAGTAAATAAATGGTTGTTTATTTTTAATAATGTGATGAAGGAATTATGTAATTATGTTGCCAAACAAAAAAAATTAACAATGGTGGAAACAAGTTATGCTCTTTATTGAAGAGAAACGGTATATAAAAACTTGTGTCTTTCTCGGTAAAGAAGGGACCCAGAGAAAAGAAAACAAAAAGTTTGAAAAGAAACTCTTGGATCTAAAAAACAACAACTAAGTAGCTAAATATAAAGGAGCACAGAAATTTCGTATGGACAATGAAGTTAACTGAAATGGTGAAGGAAAGTAAGGAATGCTAAAATTAGTGAAATATAGACAGAGAGGTCGAGGAAGGCGGACAAAGAAACAAATAACAGAAAATTGCTATGAATTACAAAGATCAAGCAATCCTGTACCAATTAACACACCAGTTATCAAGATACCTCCCATCCAGTTACCCCAGGGTCCCTCAATATCTGTCAGCTCAACAGATGGTGTAATGGATTATGTATTGCCAGCAAGTAACCCCTGGGAGACCAGGAGTAATTTTGATGTCCACTGGTTCTTGAAGTAATACTCTATTTTTCTATCGAAGAACTAGTACATTTGATCGTGAACGTTGGAAGATTTAAATATTTAAAAACAGGTTGTAATTTTAGACATTTAATTCTCAAATTACCCTTTTTCTATAGTTTATTTCTCCTGTATATACGATGTTACCAAAACAAAATTTATATGGCGTTAAAATTTGAAACTTCGTGTATTAGATCCAAACATTTTTATTTTAAAATTATTTATACTTTAAGTAGGATATTGCAGTTTATAATGGGCTCAATTCTGCTCAAATCAATTCTGGCATAGCTGTGAGAGCAGGTAAATTTTTTGGCCAGCAGGGCCTAGTTTGAACGATACATTAACCGGCAGGCGTCGTTAATGGGTGTTATCTGGGCAGCCCGACAGGTGAACTAAAAGTTAGGTAGTTCGTCACCGTGTTATCGTCGTGCCAATATGTGGGAGTAAAATATGGACATTAGTCTTTCTCAGGAAATGCATGAGAAATCTGTAATTCCTTAGTAATTTCTGTTTTGATTGGCTATTATGAATTTATGGCTATTAGGAATGCCAGAAAGTATTAGTCATTTTTAATGTTAGTCTGATGCTCTATTTAGACATGAGTGCCTTTAGTTCAAGTAAAAATCACTGAGGTGACATCATTAAAACATTTATTCTGTAACTGTGGCAATGCAAAGAGAAGCGAATGATTGAGGATAAATCCCGATAAATTCCTGTTTTGATCAGGTCCTGGAATGCCAAAAAGTATTGTCATTTTTATTGTCACTTTCTCGCCAAGCACATTAATATTTAGAAGTTACTGTGCTGACGTGCTGTAGAAACAAACTTAACTTACCAAGCACATTGTTGTGTGCTCTTTCATTGCTGTCTAGTCAGAGAAAAACTTGTGCCCTCTTGGCAATGTGATTTTCCTTCCTTTTGTATCACTAATTGTTTTACTTTTATGGAAATGTCCATTTACATGTAATTTATTCACAGTAAACAATCTAAATAACTGAGGAAACAAAAACCCCAATACAAAAAAAAAATTTGTACAACTACGAGTACAAGTAAAATTATCTTCAATGTGAACAGAAAATCGACTCATTTTCCTATTTTTTTATGGTCTCTCATTGTGTGTCATATAATATGTCTATCACTCTGTTTTTCTATCTCTGTCTGTTAGTCTGTCTTTCTGCCTGTCTGTCTGTCTGTCTGTCTGTCTGTCTGTCTGCCTCTGTCACACTCTCTCTATCTTTCTCTCTGTCTCTCTTTGGTATGTCTGTCTCACTATCTCTCTGTCTCTGACAAAATTGGCATCTCTTTTTCTATCTCTTTCTTTCTCTCTTTGTCTATCTCTTACTTTTTCTGTCCGTTTTTTTTTTGTCTCTCCCATGGTGTCACTGTTTCTTCGTCTCTGTATGTCATTCTCTATCTGTATTTTAAAGATTGGTTTGTGATGAGCCAACTGTTCTGACTTCCAATATTTTACTCCACATGTGTGTCCCACACACTTCACTTTATGTGTGCCCCGTCTCTCTGTGCCAGGAGAGGGTGGTGAACCCGGTACACTGGCCCAACATTGTGATGATGATCAACTCCAGCCCAGACCAAGGGGACAAGCTCAAGGTCTTCTATGATAAAGCTACTGAGAAGGTAACTTTTGTCAAAACCATTAATAGTGCACATTCACGGCCACTTGCATTTACTCCCATAGACACAATAGTGTGCTATGTAGTAGTCCTGCTAAAAAGAGTTCTATAATAAAGCCACTGAGAAGAGAAATTAAAAAAAAAAGTAAAAAAGACGATTCCCAGAAAATTTTATTCACATCAGTCATGCACAGAGTTTTTGTAGATGTTCTTTTTTTTAAATTTGTTGCTTAGCGGTCAAAGTCAGCACTGTGTTGGCTATTACTGTGAACATGCCTGAGACTAATGTATGACAATTTTGACCTTGTTTATGTTACTTGTGGTTCTGTTTATGTTACTTGTGGTTCTGTTTATGTTAC
>RQTK01000943.1:77937-92647 GCA_003991915.1 Elysia chlorotica
TCTTTCTCTCTCTCTCTCTCTCTCTTTCTCTTTACTAACCTCTTTACTAAAAAAAATGGTTGTTGAAACATGTGAAATTCTATAGCAATTTAAAATAGTTTTTAGTTTGCTTATGTCATGTAATTAAGCTTTTTGGAAATGGAAATTTTTGCTGCTTTTTAGCTTTTCTAGGTGTTCATTGATAATTGAATTGATTCTTGTACTAGTTTTACCAGTATTGTAAGTTACCATTACAAAATTTAATGTATTATATTATATCTTTGCATAAAGTTACAACAATTGTTAGTAAATGCACAGGCCTGCTTGTTTAATTGTTTATGATTTTTTAAAAATTCTTTATTGATTATTGAAATCATATCTTGTACTAGTTACGTATAAACAGTATTTTGGAGTTTCCATATATACATATATAATTATTCATTTTTTGGATGGACAAGGGACACTGAATTTTTTCTTGGTGCGCGTCTGACTGGCCATATACTATATAACAAACACCATCATTAATCATGTGCAATTGTGTATACTTTTTAAATACATGTATATATAATCGGACAGATTATTTTTAATTGTACTGTTACCTATCAGGTTTTTTCCCTCCTCTGAGTTGGCTGACTATTAAAGTGGCAATGAGCCTCTCAAAGGCTTACTGTATGATTCAAGAATACATGTAGATTGATAATTGGCTATTCTTCCTTTTTTTTTCATCGAGCAGCTTAGTTCTGTACAGTTATTGGCCCACTTACAGAGTCTAGAAATGTCTTGTCTATGATGGCTCTATAATTATTAGGGGGACTCACGCCTCGAGTCACTGCGACACACGTGTCTTTATAATTCTATGTAAAGCTAAAGGCCTGGAGTAAATAGGCTTAAAGAAGACTGAACAATACGCGCAATCATCGTTGATGTCTGAAACCAAAACTCGTCGATGCCACTTGTTACTTAAAACCATCTAATATAGTTATAATCCTTTACTAAATTTTAACTTCTAATGTTTCCTTTCTGTTTGAACACATCTCTGCGTCTGTCTGTCTGTTTGTACGTCTGTCTGCCTGTCTGTCTGTCTGTCTGTATGTCTGTCTGCCTGTCTGCCTGTTAGTACGTTTATCTGTCCCGTTTTCTATCCAACCCTCTCTTTTCATATTGTTGCTAAGAATAATGTCTAAACATTTATGAATAACGTTCACAGTGGAGTCTATGTCTTTGTTTCTGTGTTTCTGTCCGTCTGTCGATCTCTCTCTCTCTCTCTCTCTCTCTCTCTCTCTCTCTCTCTCTCTCTCTCTCTATCTCTTTTCTTTCTCTCTCAGTGTCTCTCTCTAAATGTTTGGGAAATACACGTATATAATTTAATTTCAACCGCATGCTATTATAATGCCTTTAATTGATCTTCATGTGCTTTAGCCATACGAGCATTTAAAGACAGCTTTAACCAACCTTCTGACAGAGAAAATGTATAGGGGGAAAAACGCTATTGGTAATTAACTAGTTGAAGTGGTGGATGTCCGTCGGATCCGACGGCTCTAGTAGGCGAATCTAGTTTATCTAAAAATAGCTTTATCTAAAGCTAGGAAACATCCGAATTATTGAGATGTTAAAAGGCGGAGCTTAACCCCTCTCTCTAACTAGGACCCGCCCCTAAAAAAATCAAAGTAGCACAGCAGTTGTTTCTTAACACGAGAGTGGGTAAGTATCCAATTATTATTAGATATGTCAAAATCTAAAAGCCAGACAGCAAAAATAAATATATGTCCGCCCACCAACCATATTTGTCATCTGCTACCTGTCTGATTAAGCAATAAAAACAAACATTTTAATGAACAGGAGTTTTCAAAGCTGCAATGAAAAGCACAGTTTATTTTAGGCATTAAAATTTGGCATGCGTTTTTGTCAAACTATAATACGCGCAGTCCATAAAATTAGACAGGGACTCACAAAATACTGTGAAAACTAAGTAATAATTAATTTGGACATAATATGCAATCTTTGTCAAAACCCGTTTTTATTGCTTAAACAAAAAGAATGATGTTTTTGTATGCACAGACATTTTAATGAACATATCTGCAATCAAAAGAAAATTTTATTTTCGATAAAATTTATCATGAATTATTCTGTCAAAAAGTAATACGCGCAGTCCACAATATTGGACAGAGCCGCACATACAATTTCAAAATACGCACGGACAAAAATATAGATGTTTGTCTTTTTTTTATGCACCGCTGTCGCAGCAACTTGTCCTGTAAGTGCTGGTGATATGAAGTGATTCATAATAATTTTAAATTTTGGTCGCAGCTTGCAGTTGAACTTTTCCCAAAATTCAAGGAACTGTCTTGGTTGATTTAATATGTTGGTTTCTTAAAGTCTACCGTCATTTAGGCTGTATTGGAATTCTGACAGATTTGCCTGATGGCAAACAAAAAAAGTATGTATTGTCAGGATAACAGCGATTACGTTATACCTATACCGACCTAACCTCTTTCAACAGTCCTAGCACCTCTTTGTAATAATCTTCCATCTGTTTAAATTTAATCCTCTCTCTTGCGCTTAACCATCGCGCCTATAGCCTCCATTTTGCTGGTGACGGACGAAGTGAGATCGTCGCGTTTGTTCATGTCATCCGTAGAGATGAGCAAACTCCGTTTCTTACCCGCATTGTTTAAGAGTTTTACCAAATCTCTGTAGTGTTGAATCAACTCCTTCCGTTGTCTCTCGCTTTCAACCAACTGGGCTATAGCCTTCATTCCGTTGTTGATGGACAAATGGTCGCGTTTCCCACGTTCTTCCAAGCCCAGACCTTCTGTCGCCGTGGGCAGACTCCGCTTGTTGCGACCTAGGACTACCCCGGGAACATCCGAGTTCGTGGAGCGCTTGGAGTCGCTTCCCATGTGCAATAATTCCACAGAGCGACGCTTCCGCGAATTTAGTTCAGAATGTCCAGAGTTGTCCTCGGTTTCAAGCATTTCGTAAACTTCTCTTTCTGTTTGCTCGGACGTTTCTGCAAGATCAGAAGAGCCATCCGGATCTGCCTCTCTCTTTTGGAAACTGAACAGATCTTCTCTCTTGACAAGGCGCAGACTCGGGTCTCTGTCTTCACGTTCCATTAAAAGAGCATCTTCAAAGTCGTCAGAATCTCTCTTGACAAACCTCAGCCGGGGCTCTCTCTTGACAAACCTCAGCCGGGGCTCTCTCTTGACAAACCTCAAGCGGGGCGCTCGGTTTTCCCGCTCCATCAAAAAGTCAACATCATAGTCGTCGACGCCTTTCTTGACAAAATGCAAACGAGGCTCTCTCTTGACAAAGCGCAAGCGGGGCGCTCGGTTTTCACGGTCCATTATCATACTATCGCCATAGCCATCTTTCTTCACGAATCTCAAGCGCGGCTCTTTCTTGGCAAACCTTAGCCTGGGTTCTCGGATTTCTCGTTCCGTTACTATATTGCCGTATAGGGAATTGAATCCGTCATTGACTTGCCCCGAACTTTGGCGGACCAGACGCGGCGTGTTTTCCTGCAGGTCGGATGGTCGGGCTACGTCACGAGCTTCGGCCTCGGGCTCGGAGTAAGACGCTCCTGTGAAAACAGAGACCGCGGCGGCGTAGGGCGAGAACCCCCTGGGAATGAGCGCCATGTGAAGGCCTAGCACCCACAGGAGCGACAGGGCGTGCTTCGGGTACATTTTGTAGCCGTAAGGGTAGGCGTGCGGGTGATGGGACCACTTCTGGAAAAATAAATAAATAGATTTCAGGACAGGCGTATAAGAACAAAATAGTTTCACGGGGCAAAAACAACAATAGTCATAATATAGAAAATAGATGTAAAAGACATAGTACGAAGTACGGATAAGATAACATACTTCTTTTACTAAAATATTGCAAAGTTAAAGCATGACGTGTCACATCAGACATTTCCGTTTGAGTTTCCCCTCATAAACGTACAACTAATTGTCAGAAACGTCTACCTTGAGTTTTGACAGTAAATGTTTCACATTTTAAAAATGCATAGATTAGATTGGAACGCGTAGGGCCTTGTTAACTTAAGTTGATCTAACTACTGAACCTAGCCCGACTTTACTTCTGTTTGATCTATTAAACTTGAGAAATAGAGATCGTAAGTAATCGTTTGCTTGCGAAACAAAGCATGTCTGCAAGATGCTAAAACCCACTTTGTATGGATCTTAAGATTGACATTTTTACCTGGTTAAGAGCAAAGTTAATACATACAGAAAGCTTTCAATCGAGTGGAGCAACAGTTTTGCTGCTTTCCTGGACATAAGACTCGATTTTATACTATATACATGGCAACCCACTATTCATGATGGTTGTGGCGTGACCAAAGCTGGACGAATTGCCGGTGAATATAGAGGCTACCATTTTAAAATCCAAATCAAGATACTTGATCTATATCTGGACTCCAGATTCAGAATCTGGAGAAATATTTAGATCTACACCGAGATTCTTATCTTGATCAACCATGTTATAATACACGTTAACATTGCTAGATGATTTCCAACTCCCTTGACTTTTGAAATAGTGTAGAATTGATTGAGATCAACAGCATTAAGAGTTGTTTAAGCCCCGATTGTTGATTTTGAATAATTTATATTAATGTGTTTGTTCTCTTTCAGTTTTTCTAGTGTTTCCTCATAACAGAGTCATGATTCTATTGTTGTTGGTTGCTTTTTATTGATGCCGTTGATGTTTATGCTATGTGTTATCTTCATTAGCAGTCTCATTCAGCTTCAACTGAATACAACCAAACTTCAAGTGTGATGATGTTCAACCACAACTTTATTGTCTTAAATAGAAATTACATAACAAAGATAATGAATAAATAAAAAAAAAAACAAACAAAAAGAGTAGAAAAATAGTAAAATAGACAATTATTGGGTAAGGGGTGATAACTAGCACAATTATAACTTTTACAAACACAGTAAATCCCCAATATAGGCCTACTACATTACTTTCCCCTTAGATGAAAACATACATTAAAAGAAACTTGGAATTTTCATACTTGCTGCTTTCACACAGTTTAAGTAACTCACATAGTTCAAGAACATTGGTAGCTTTACACAAAATTGTCAAATGAAAGAATGCATACATTGTTTTGACACACAACGAAAAAGAAAGGTAGTAAAAATGTGTCACTATTGTGAAGCATAAAATTTAAGTTTTAAAATTGAATGAATGCAAAAAAAAAACTAAAAGAACTTCAAAGAGAATTAGCTCAGAGGGCAAATAAACTATCCACTTGTTGGATTAAAAGCATGTTTATAAGTTGAGATTGTCTGGTGCTTTTCTGGCTCTTAGTGACCGTCTAACTACAGGTTGGGCTTCAGTAGTGATTTCTGTAGCGCTGGGTGCTGAGACTAAAGGTTGATTTGATTCTGACTCTGAGATTTGGTCAGACCCAGGTGTGAGGTTTATTTCATTCTCATTGGGTTTTGTGAGTTCGGACTAGGAGGGGACTGGGTCACAATTATATCTTTACCCTTCCCTCTTTCTAAATCAATGTTCACTTGACCTACACCATGGTTCATGTTTTAGTGAGGAGATGCAGCGCATTGATCAATTTTCGACTGAGTGGCAGCAAAATCATTACTTGAGATACGGATTTGATCCTGGTGTCCCCTCATCAAACCATGTGATGTTGTTTGGACCTTGAACGATACTGGACCAGTTTGTTCAGTGATCGATGCTGGGATCCATTTGCTTTGCTTTTGTCATAATTTCTTGTGCAGATTTATCATGATTTATCTTTTGTCAAATTTGGTTTGGTTCAACATGAGTTTTTAATGACAGATGAAGCAAATCCAGATGTGTCCTTAGTTTTCTACCAAACATGAGTTCTGAGGGACTAAGGCCAATTGTAACATGGGGGTAGATCTATACTTTGTGACTTTTTACTTTACAGTACCATGCTCAATTTTAACAAAAGCGGCTTTAAAGGTCTGAACAGCTCTTCCTGCGAGCCCATTGGAAGATCGGTATGGTGTTATAGTGATGTGATTTATGCCGTTGGCTGAAATGAATTTTTTAAACTATGAACTAGTCCAAGTTGGACCATTGTCCGTGACAATAACTTTATGCAATCCTAAGACAGAAAACACCTCACGTAACTCCAAATTGTTTGTTCAGCTGTGATATTTGGCATTAGTCTAACATCTAGTCATTTTGAATTAGCATCTGCAAGGATTAAAAATGTATCCATAAATGGACCTGCAAAATATCCATATGAACTCTATCCCAAGGTTCTGTCGGGGCAATCCCAATTATGTAAGGGTGCCTTTTGGTGGATTTTTAGCATATGTCTGGTATTGGAAACATTGCTTTGTTATTCCTTTAATTTCTGAATCCATTGTTGGCCATTCAAACCCAAGATCTAGCTATGGCTTTCATTTTTTGCTAGATGCGGATAGAGTTGTCTTTCTTTCTGACCGGTAAGATTGATGTGGCTTACTCCGAAAATTCTACCTTTTGTATGATGTTGGCAGCTTCCAATCGAGCCAGTTCTTCTTCTATTCCCTCCCTCACCGAGAGTGGCGGTTGACGCACTTTGCAGTACTTAGGCGTCGCATTGTGTTGAATGTGAAATTTCACTTCAATATTGTGTACCAGGCCCGTTTCACGAAAACGCTCTCTGAATTTACCGAGCACTGATTCTATCGGTGTGCTTAAAGCAAAAATCGACTTCCAGTTCAGTTTGATAATGGAGAGAAATTTCTATCAAGTAAAGGAGGTCCTTCACCACGAACGATTAACAATGGGAGTTGGTCATATTGATTGTTTTTATACATAACATCTACCGTACATTCACCGACTATGGGCATAGCTTGTCCAGTGTATGTGTGTAACTGTTTTGATGATTTAGATATAGTTCCTAGTTGGAGATGTTGGAAGTCCTTTTCAGTCATAACTGTAAGGGAGATTCCGGTGTCAACTTGAAATATGACAGCCTTGTTGTTAACCTGAAATTCAACATTGATGGGTTTGCTTGCTGAATCTTGCTTTGGTTGGTTTGCAGAGATGGTAAAAAAATGGAAATTGTCATCCGTTTGCTCTTGCTCCAACATGTGATTTTTGTGTTTGAAGCGGGACGAGTTCTTGACTTAAGGTTTAGATTTTGGATTGTTTCTGTCTTTTGACCGACACACTTTGGCGATGTGACCTTGTTTTGAACAGGCATAACAAGTAGCCTCTATAAATTTACAGGCATGGGGGAGTGTGGCTCACCACAACGTGTGCAAGGCCTGTGATCATGTTGACGGTTGTGGACATGCTGTTTCTTTCTTTGTGTGAAATGAATGTCTGTAGACTTGTTGGAACTCGCTGATGTAGAAGGTATTATTATTACCATTACTGTTGTTATTATGCTTAAAAACAACAACAGTTATGATTCGCGCAACACTTAGCTAGCTTAAAGGAGTTTCAAGGTGTAATTGCATGTATTAACTTGAGCTTTCCGTTGCGGCAAAAGCATCAATGTGGGACGAGTCAAGGAGGAGGCGAAGGCCGCTGTGGCCGAATCCATTACTTGGGATTAAGATCGGGTGAAGCCAGAAGCAGTAGCTTCATTCTCATCAAAACGGGAAAACTGTTTGGGAATTTCATGGGCCTTACATGCCATCTCATGTGCTGAAATTGGCTGGATGTTTTTTCCTACGTCTGGGAGTGGTTGCGCGAATCATAGCTGTGGGGTTGGGTTGGTTTGGTTTAACGTCCAACAGCAGCACTATATAGGCTATATTGTGGACGGGCCCCAAGACGGACGTCTAAAAATTTTATGTGCTGCCACACACGGGACAGGGCGGGGATACCATGACTCCTGTCTCAGCTGGTCACATTATACTGACACCGACCCAACCAGTAGGGAACGCAACGGCCAGGATTCGAACTCGGGACCTTTTGCGTCGGAAGCCGATGTTCTACCTCTGGGCCACCGCGCCCCTCCAGAGAGAGAGAGAAGGGAGAAGGTCGCTAAAAAGTGAGAAAAAGAAGATAGAGGGAGAGAGAGAGGTTGCGAAAAAGAAAAGAGAGAGGGAGAGAGAAAGAGAGAAAGAAAAAGAGGTAGAACAGAGAAAAAAGAAGACAGGAGAGAGACAGAAAGAAAAGGAGAGAGGGTGAAGAGATAAGGAAAAGGAGGTCGCGGAAAATAGAGAAAAAGAATAGTGAGAGAGAGAGAGAGAGAGAGAGAGAGAGAGAGAGAGAGAGAAAGATGGAGAGAGAGACAGACAGACAGACAGGCAGACATACAGAGAGACAGACAGACAAACAGACAGGCAGGCAGAGAGGAAAGGAAGGTCGCTAAAAATACAGAAAAAGAAGAAAGATAGAGATAGAGAGAGAGAGAGAGAGAGAGAGAGAGAAAAAGGGAGGAACATGAAGTCGCGAAAAAGACAGAAAAAGAAGAATGAGACAGAGAGATAGAGATAGAAAGGAAGAGAGAACAAACGTCTTTTTTAAAAAGTTTAACCAAGAATTGTATAATAAAGGCACCTTGCATGAACGATCAAATTCTACTTTCTGGTCAGTGAACCATGATTCTCAGTTCAAAAGAACCAGATGTTCACACCTGTATGTAAGGCCCTTTGAGTTCGATGCCTATCAAAGGCGGGGAGTTGACGATAGCGAAAGAGAGATTTGTTTGATTTCGACCAGGAGGATTACGACATTACTTCACTTATACAGCAGTGTACACATCTTCTCACAAACTAATACTTCACTTATACAGCAGTGTACACATCTTCTCACAAACTAAGAACTCGCTCTTGTTAAATGTTAAGGGAGAAGTATCTAGTTAATCATTCGAGGAAATTGATGCATCTAAAAAAAATCGACCATACAGCTGTATAATTAGACATAGTGTACCTTAGACATCCGTGCCACTGAGAGAGATAGATAGAGAGAGAGAGAGAGAGAGAGAGAGAGAGAGAGAGAGAAAGGGAGAGAGAGAGAAGGAAATGGGGGAGTAGAAAGAAAAGAGAGAGGAGAGAAGGAAGAAAAAAAAGTAAAGTGATTGAGTTAGAGAGAGTTGAGAGAAAGAGAGATAGAGAGAGGTGGAAATATTGAGGGTGAAAGAGAAAGGAAGAGTGGGGTGAAAGGGTCAGAGATAGAAACGGAAGAGTAGTAGAATCGATTGAACACTTGTTTTGGAACTGTACCATTATCACATTATTCTGGCAGAAACTTCTAGAACATTTAAAACAAACATGCACACATTGTTCAAGACTAAACTTTAATAAACAACTTATTATCCTAGCCACTGACAAAATCATCCAAACAGACCAAGTTTTGGATCTGATTATTTTGTTAGCTAAACAATACATATACCGATCAAAAGTATACCAAACCGAATATCCAAGCCTTTGTATCTAGACTGATAAATCGTTATAATATAGAAAAAGAGATTAGCTTTATGCAATCTGACAATTTTTAGAGAAGTCGAATCCTTATAAGGAAATTGTCAAAGAGGGGACAATAAATGGAATCTGAAGCCTGATATGTTTGCGTAAAACAGATACTATACGTAAAATATATTTGTGTGTGTGTATATCTTTGTGTATGTGTATATATGTAGGTGTATGTTTGTGTGTGTATGTATGTGTGTATGTTTATATGTATTTGTGTGTGTGTGTGTTTTTTTTTGAGTACGTTAATTATACAGAATGTATTCCCTTCAATTTTTGTTAGTTCTTTTAGATATTATCCTTGAAACTACAGGTTATTATAACAATATTCTATTTCAACTCTAAAAATTGGATAAGCATAAAAATCTACTTTTTTGTTTGCATTATTTAGGCTTTTCCCCTACATAGTTATAATACTACTAGCTTGGTTGCCCGGCTTTGCTCAGGTTTTGGGACACAGTACGGATATAAAATGTTTTTGAAGGTTATACTTATTACTAATAGAGATAAAGCTTGGATTTTGGGACACTGCGCAACTAAAATGGTAAAACATAGTTGTAGAGATAGAAGTTTAAAGCAAAAAAAGCTAAACAAATTAAATGTGATACAAAGTGGTGCACCACTTAAAAAGGCATATCAATAGTCTTGATAACTCACGCTAGGATATTTACAGGATTTCTTTGTAGATAAGATTTCTTTTAGATCCATTTTTACCCACTTCTTCGATGATAGTTGACGCAGGTCCGTATATAATTTAAATTGGGTTAGATTGTTTTTAAACCCCGAAAGATCCCCATTCGATAGATCTAGAATTCAGTATAATAACCCGAGCAGAGGCCCGCACGTGAACATGTTGAATGGAAAGAATAAACAAAAATAAGTGTAGACCTATGAGGAGGAGAAGTCTAGATCTAGTTATTTGATTTAGATTTTAGATCCATGTTTATCCTCTTTTTCATTACAGTCGAGGTAGATCAGTCGAGGTAGATCTAGATAGAATTTAAACTGCGCTCGAATGTTTTTAAACCCCGAAAGATCCCCATTCGATAGATCTGGAATTCAGTATTATAACCCGAGTAGAGCCCCGAACGTGAACATGTTGAACGAAAAAAAAATAATTATAATTATAGATCTATAAGTCGTAGTGTTGACATTGGGTTAAAAAAAACAGTAATTACGGCAAAAAATCTCAACTATTGAAATAGAGCACCGCACCTATTTGAACCTAGCCCGCTTTCACTTACGATTAACTAACTGAAATCAAAAACAGCAATGGCTGCTTGATCGACGGATCAATTTCAATTCTTAAAATCTAATTAATGCTTTATGCGTCATCGTGAAAAAAAAAACGAACCAGCCTAAGGATTTCAGAAAATTCGAAGGTACAAATAATAATCTAAATTTCAAGTTTGTACCTTGAGTAGTTATGGAAGAGAAGACGATAATAATTTCATCAGTTCACAAATATATAATAGGATTAATGGTAATATGCTCTAAAATAGTTACTCAATTATAACTTCAGTAGATATTGTCTTTTGGTATCTTTAAAATCATAGGATATTCATACTTATAATATTATTATCTGCATTTTGCAAACTTGGACAAGCAACTAAGTACCTTTTTTGTTTGTGATACCTTATCCTTTATTTTTTTATTTTTTGTTTTTGTTTGTTTTTTGTTTTTTTTTGTTTTGTTTTTAGTTTTACTTTCGCACAAGGGCCTTTCTCACAGGGCTATTAGATATAGTGTTTGATAAAATGTTTCATGATAGACACCAGATTATAAACTTGGTAAATATTGTCATTTGTCAGCATCACTCCACCTCGTTTTCTAAAACTAGGTTAGCAATTCAAATATATACACACCTATACACATGTATATTGACTAATACTATGTTATTTAATGGCTAATCCAATGTTTTGTAAGCTACGTCTCTTTATACCCATGAAATCATAGTTTACTATTTCTTCCTTACCTAAAATATGGGTTAAACAACTTCAATAGCCCTGTCTGTTTTTATTTTCTTTGTCTGTCTTAAATATTTGCTTAGATAAATGGTTTTTATTTATTTTTTTATTTTTTTATTATCTTCTTGGTCTTAATACATACCTATATGAAATGACGATAGCATATGTATACAACGATCTGTAATATGTCCTTATGTGAAATATCTTTGTTGTGAAAAATGAATTAAAAAAAACGTTCTAAAAAAAAAGAAAGGGAAGAGTAGTAGCGCAGTAGTAGTAGTAGTAGTAGAAGTAGTAGTAGTAGTAGTAGTAGTAGTAGTAGTAGTAGTAGTAGTAGTAGTAGTAGTAGTAGTAGTAGTAGTAGTAGTAGTAGTAGTAGTAGTAGTAGTAGTAGTAGTAGTAGTAGTAGTAGTAGTAGTAGTAGTAGTAGTAGTAGTAGTAGTAGTAGTAGTAGTAGTAGTAGTAGTAGTAGTAGTAGTAGTAGTAGTAGAAGTAATAGTAGTAGTAGTAGTAGTAGTAGTAGTAGTAGTAGTAGTAGTAGTAGTAGTAGTAGTAGTAGTAGTAGTAGTAGTAGTAGTAGTAGTAGTCTGAGTGATGCAGACCTGCCTACCTGTACCGATTTTCGTCGCCAATCCCGATTTCCCGATTTCTACGGAAATGTACCGATTTTTAAGCTGAAAATATTCTGCATAGCAGCGCGATGAACAGCAGCGAGAAAGTTTCCAGTTTTTTGTGCGTGGGCGAAATACAATTTTAGAACGATTCGTTTATTTTATCGATATGTGATATTTTTCTCTTTTTTTCTATAATTGTTATTCATTGCTATCGAGATTCAATTTTGGGTTAGTCATCAACTTACTTGATACCGACCAGTCCCAACTCGTTGTTTTCTATTGCGTTCATTCGTCCGAATCATACCAATCTCTCTATCTTGGATTTTCAGTTCCCAGTCAAGCTAGTAATGATTCTGATTTGCGTTACCATGAGCTCATAATGCGTTTACAAACAATTAACGTAGATCTAGTTAATCGTTTATTCGTGCGATTAACACCATCTTAAAATCCAGTCTTTGACCTTCATCCTTATTTACAACTTCCTCTCGTGCACAAATCTTCCGCGAGGGAAACAGGTGGAAAATCTAGTTATCTTTTATTCGTCCAATTAATACCGATCTATCAATCTTCACATCCAGTCCTCGGGGACTGGCGTTATTTCCAGCTAATCATTCTGATTGTTCATAAAGTTTATCAGTAATTAAGGTAGATCTAATTCAAACCAGCATCATGATCTTGATATAAAAACCTGGTTCTACTAAGGCGATTTGTCTTTGAGGATCTACACTTATATTTTACGAGTGTACCGACGTTTGTTATCAAGATAATGGATCGCATGGAAGATCCTATTCGGCGACGGGATTACTAAGCATGATTGCCGGGACTTTGTCGATCACATTATACACAAGGCTGAGTCTATAGGCACTAAAGACATAATTTATAATAGTATTTCATACCTTCCTACAGCGCTGATGTTCTTCGGGCAAAAAAACCCAAAAAACTCCTGAGAGCTAGGTCATCTGGAGGACGATGAGGAATTCTTTGCCCTAGAAGTTCGTATGTCATATACTTAGCTTCACAGTGAGACAAATAGTCACTGTGTCTAGGGATCTTAAATTAGAGAATTAGAGCGTATTTTTATACGGCATACTAGACTTAGAAGATAAACGGTCCTATCCACGGGATAGGCGACAAAACGTCGTATCATGTGGCCTTATCTCTTTGGGCACTATTTTGGGGTGGGTTTTTTTCAGTTCGTAAAAGATTGAAAATTGTATAAAATTATATTATTTACTGTTTAGAAAACGAGGTGGTCGGCGCGTTCAGTAAAAATAGCTCATTTTCACACAATTTGTTAATTTCGGTGACCCTGCCTTTGGAGTTTGGAACCCCTGCCCGCACTGCATTGTTTCGCCAATGCTAAATTAAGCCCCACCATTTTCGCAATATAAAACAAAATTAGACTTTTCTTTTCGATGTAGGATAATGAGAAAATATTGGACTTTTCAAAAGCGCACACATTATTTTTATGCACATATTGCACTGTGTAATTAGAAATAGAATGCAATTAAGCCTATTCATTAAAAAAATCAAAGGTATTTAAAAGCAAGCACCAGTATAAATTATGGGTACATTCTTACTCAGGGGCCACGATGTATGAAAAACGTCCAAAGGCAGAAATTACAAGTGACAAGCGAATGTAAAAATTAATGAGAAACAAAAGTTTACAATAAAAGTCTTGTGTAACTTGTATTTGTGCACTTTTAAATAATCAGTTCCCCTTTCACCTTTGTCCATCTTACGAGTTGTACAACGAGTTAACAAGGTGACATCGAAATGTTTCAAATCTTTTTCTTTCTTTCTTTATAATTAAAAGAACATCAACTGAATATGTCCGTAATAGAGTATGGGTTTTTTTAAATAGCTAGAAGCAACGAAACTGTCACTTTTTCTCACATAAACTGGTTTATTTTTAAAGGGTTATGGTCCCCAAAATCAAAAGCACAGTTTACATGACTGCGTGTGTTATTGTTGTTTTATTGTTTTTAAGTCTTACCTGTAGTGTAAACCTGCCCACCCAAGACTCCAAGGAGATTCTACACGGCAAGGTTTACTCACTTTAAAAACCCAGAACATGTTCTGACTAACCAGTTGAATTGGGTCTTGATCTACAAGAAAGTTGGTTGAGAATTTTTTTTTTTTTTTCATTTTTTTTTTTTATTTTTTTTTTTGCCGCGTAGGATCCGTTACGGAAACTAAGGAGATGATAAACCCGCGTAGAGGGAAAGAGAGAGAGAGAGAGAGAGAGAGAGAGAGAGAGAGAGAGAGAGAGAGAGAGAGAGAGAGAGAGAGAGAGAGAGAGAGAGAGAGAGGGCGGGAAACTCTCTCTCTCCCTCTCTCTCTCTCTCTCTCTCTCTCTCTCTCTCTCTCTCTCTCTCTCCTTCTCTCTATAGAGCACGGCGTTATTTTTTTATGTTAAAATTTGGTGATAGTTTGTACCCACCTGAGGAGAGCTCTGCTTTTTCCAGGTCCGTGCGGTCGTGTGGTCGTGCGGTCTACAAAACCTTTGAAGCTTTGAAAGCCGCGCAGGCAATTTTATACCAGAGCCCGCTCGTCTGTCCTTTTTAATGTCGCCCTCCGCCAGCCAGTAAGTTCTCATTATTGTTCGTCCTTCCTTCTGCCAGCCAGAAGGTTCTCATTATAGTCCCCCATACCCCCACTTCTCTATATCCCCACCCTCCATATCTCCACCCTCCATACCTCCACCCTCCATACCCCACTCTACATACCCCGC